>PYHW01009766.1:1418662-1436377 GCA_013186435.1 Turdus rufiventris | reverse complement strand
TCTCTTCTCTTCTCTTCTCTTCTCTTCTCTTCTCTTCTCTTCTCTTCTCTTCTCTTCTCTTCTCTTCTCTTCTCTTCTCTTCTCTCCCAGCACTGCTGGAAAGGAAAGGAATGATTTATTGGGGTGTTTGTCTTTCTCTCAAATAACTGCTTGATAAGAAGTGTTAAATGGGCCAAAAATCCCGACCCAATTAGGTGATCTGTATGTACATTTTCCTCAGAAAAAGGCAGAACAATTCCAAGTTGTAGAGCACTAACATGGAATTTCTGGATTTCTCAGTTTGCAAGAGCAGCTCAAGACCAAGCTGAATTAATTTTTTAATAAAAATGTGGAAATCTTTCCCCTTTACTGGGCAGCATTTAATTTCATATTAAGGGCAATGCTCCTTTCAACTCAAGACAAGCCTCAGGTCTAAGCTTGTTTTAGTATAGAAAACTAAATAAACCCTATCAATAAAGGTAAAAATAAGAAAAATTATACCCTCTTCACTGTTCCTTTCTCCCAAGCCCACTAGATTTCCAAGCTGCAACAGATGGACAGATTTGTTGTCTTGTAAACCACCTGCCAAAGAAAGAAAACAAAATCCTCGAGGAAAGAAAACAAAATCCTCATACTTGGGAGGCCCTGGAGGCAGCTCCCTAATCCCAGGCTCTTCAGTTTACTGACACAACCAAGAAAAATGCCATTTTAGGGAAAAGGCTTGATGGTTAAAAATCTAAAGTTATATCCAGTCTTTAGTTCTTGTTAGCAAATCACTAAACCATCCACTTTTTCAGGATGAGCTGCAAAGGATGAGAAAAAAACAGTTTGGTGTCTTTTCCCCCCAACTTTTATGGAAAGACATGTGAATTTATGGCATCAAAAATATTTTTCACTCTTTTTTTGGTGTGAAAAATCCCAATCCTCCCCCTTGTTTCTCATCAGAGACCTCATGGTGGCCTATGATTGCCAGTGTAAAAAGAGGGACAAGATGTTAATTACCTCAATTAGTTGTACAGAGGTTTGAACACCCAGCAAAGTTATAAAAAGCTCAGTTTGGATCCTAAAATGACAGGGGCAGAGCTGATTAGCTGGTCACTGCATTCCCCAATAATTACAGCCACTCTGGGCATCCTCATTTAATTTATGAATTCAGTCTGAATGCTTTCAAGGAGCTTGTAAAGGAAAAATTTTGGAAGTAAGGAGGAGGGGAGCAAGGTATTGCTTTTTGGGTTCTTTGCAGCGAGCAAATCTGAAGAGTTGGTGATTTTACAGGACAAGTCTGAAGCACATTTTTCCCTGTGGACTGGGCTGAGGTCCAGCTTGTTGAATGTCCTGTGGATTTGCTGTGTTGAGGGTATGGAAATTTGGCAGAAAAAAAACCCTCTTGTGATCCTGCTGGTCCTCAGGGATCAGAAGGGCTGGGTGCAGCTGGGTTTAAATCTTGATTAAAACCAATTCAGCTCTCCAGTCTGGTCCTGTTCAACAAGAACTTCCACAGATTCACAAATAGTTTGTTTTCAACCCCATAAACCTGCTTGCATTCAATGAAGGAGGAGAGACACAGGCTATTGACTTGTTCTGAGCAAACAGAGCTGTTTCCCTCTTCTCTTTTTTTCTTTCCTCTCCATATTTATTTTTATCCAGACTCCTTCTATCCTATAATTTCTGGCCTTGCCAAAGGGGTGGAACAATCACGTTACAGGTGAGGTTTTGTTGTCTGCAGTCTGCTTGTTGTGTCTTCATTTGCATCCTCAGGATGTGGATTAATATGAAAATGAGTTTTAATGAGGGGGGTGGCTACTTTCAGTTAGAATTTACACAACTGTTGTTTCTCCTTGCTCAGGCCAGGACCAAGCTCATGCTTTTCTCATCAATTCTTCACCAGATGCAGATAACTCTCTAAAAAATCTGATCATTTCTTACAAGGCAGCCAGTGAATTCCACATTTGTTTGCTTTGAGCCCACCTCCTACTCATTTCATCCCATGCCCCCAAATCCTGCACTGCCTGTATCAGTGAAATCACATTCCCTTCTCCAGTGGGGCTGAAAAGCCCCAAATTCTCTGGAGCCCCATGCTTGGAGCCTGTGCCATGTCTTTAGCATTTCTTTTGCCCTCTTCTTATCCTTGTGTATATTTTTTAAATCAAAAGTAGGAGCCTGAGGAATTCAAAATGTTGGTGCACTGTGGTTTTATTGCATGGACTAGAGCTGGTTTAAACATTCATTTTTGCACTGGGTGGGTGGGAACAGGAGAATTCCCAGGTATTAAGCTGAATTACTCAGGTATTGCCATTCCAAGATGTATTTCCCCCAAAGCATGGCTCTGTTTTGAGATGCTGCAGCTCAGCTTCCATTTCTCCCTTCTTGCTTGGTGCTCACCTCACTGAGATTCCATCCAACACTCCCTGCAAAAGTCATTGCTGAGCTTTGGGGCTGTGAGGGGAGGCTGGGAGGTGGCAGCTGCTTGGTGCTGAACAGGCTCTCAGCTAATCAATTGATATTGCAGCCTAGAAGGTGATTATTTTCCCCCCCCTAATCTCAGTTGTGAGCAATTTGAGAAAGCCTTGATCTAATTCCTCTTCACATCAGTGGCAGCACAGTTACCTCAGTGATCACTGTCCTGGGCTGGTGCATCTTCTCTGTGCCAGCCTTTCTTCATCGCCATTATTTAACCCTCTTCCTCACAGGTAATCAACATTTGTGCTGTGGCATCCTTCACAAAACGCCTTGTTTCTCTGAGAATTACTTGGGGAAATGTCACACAAATGTAAGCAATGTTGGTGGACACTAATGGCATAGGTAAATAAAAGCAGCCACATTGTTTCCTGGCCGTGTTGTTTTTTCCTCTGTGCCTTTGGCAATCCGAAATACAAAGAGCAGCAGCAGTGGTGTCTAGAAGGACAATATTTGAGGGCTGATTCATGCAGGAGTTTGCTGAAGGCTGGATTTGCTCTTCTGTGCCCTTGGGGTTACGTTCCCCATTTAGTTTCCTCTCTAAAGCCAACACAATGCATCTGTTCTGCTTTCCACCCTGTGACTTTCTTTGAACGCAGCAGCAGCATCACATCCCATAAACAAGCTGCAAAATCAATTGCTGTGCATTATTTGCATTGGGGATTAGAGGCAGGCAAACACTGGCTGGGGAGTTTTGCAAACAGGACCATTCCATCCACCTACAGGACTTCATTATTTGGAAAATGAAGCACAAACAATTGGTGCTTTCCTGTGGTTTAAGTGCCCTTATTCTGCATGGGGTGGAAACACCAGAGTGGCCCTAGGGAAAATCTAAAGTGAGTTAGGGTTGGAAGCTCAGACTTTCTTCTCTTTCTGTCCCCAGCTGTCCGCAGAAGTTTTCCAGTGAAGTTCTCCTGGAAATCTCCGCCTGCACAATGACTAAAGGCTGTGAGGTGGATATGGCAGCACAGAACATGAAACACCTTAAGAGCAGGAGTAGGATATCTCAATGAAAAGGATCTACCTGATACAAACGGGCTGAAATCTTGTCCTTGATCTCTGGGGCAAGGGCAAACGATCCAGTTCCTGATGCTCACCTCACTCTGTAAGCTAAAGATAGCAATAATTACCTACCCAGCTCCCAGGAGAGCTGAGGATTAATCGCTTCAGAGTACTCAACATTTATTTTCACACAATCAAAGCCACTGGGAGCAGAAAAAAAAGAAATCTTTGCAATTACTATTACATATCCACAGGGGACTATCCACTCACAAAATGCTTGGATAAAACAGTTTTCTTTAAAATAATTAAAAATAAATAATAATCTTACTTGGGAAAAATTGCACTCAGGAAGAACAAACTAAATTTTAAAAAAAGTGTGGAAATAAGCGAACAGGCAAGGACTTTCTCCAGACTCGGGATGGCAGGGATGGAATGAATTCAGGTGAGTAGAAAAAATGCATTATTAAAGCAGAGCTGTTTACACTGGGAACATTGCAGAAGTGCTCCGGGGCACACAGGGGACCAGGGCACCTCTCCCTCCTTTCTCCCTGGGGCTCTGCAAAGCCAAGGAGGGCACAGGAGGTGGCCAGGGCAGAAACCTGCTCAGCACAGCTCTCTGAAAATAAAACTGCCCAGCAGAGGCAGCTTCTGTCCCACCACAAAGAAACATTTCACTCTCATTTAGGAGAGATTTTGATCTCTAACATTCGCTGCGAGTCCTTTGGCAGCAGAAGGCACAAGAAGCAGGGAACCAACACCAGATTGACACCAGAGATTGCACAAAAAATAGAAGTTTGGGCTAAAGCACGCTCTGGAGAGGGAGATAAAGCCTCCACCTTATCGTGAGAGGATGTGGTACAGCTGATGCTTTTGTGGAGGAGGCAGGAAATGGAACATTTGACACAGCCTGGCCAAACGCAGCAAGGAGCTGCTCTGCACACAGAGGGTTGGGTGTCCACAGAACGTGCCCCAGTTCTTCTGACTGGGTGATGAGAATCTCTCTTGTTAAAATAATGAAATGTTTATAACACCTCAGCAGCTGGAAAGAGGAATTTCTAGAATTTCACTAACTTTTGTGATAAATGTTGTGAAGCTTGGTATAAACTGATAAGCAGTGAATAAAAATTCCACATTCTGTAAATCTATTACTCTCCAAGATCCTATCTTTTGTCTTTTACCCTTTGTCTTCACCATGGACAAAAACCTCCAGAACCTCTGAGACTGGATGTGCCTGAGTTTAGTGAAACCAGTTGTGAGAAGGCTGAGCTGCCACATTCGTTTGAGGAAGGATTAAAAGCAAAGCCCACGTTCCAGAAGCCAGCATGCTCATTGAATTCCTGCTGTTAATGGGGATGTGCCTGATCCATCCAGCTGCTTTGTGCTCTGTGCCTACTGAGGAATGCAAGGAGCCCTGAGGACTGATCTCTGATCTGTGGAGAGCCAGATGCTGGGAAGAAGTGAAATAATGGAGAAAAATGCCCAGCAAAGCATTTTTGGCCACACTGTGGAGCATGATCCCGTTTTTCACACCTGCTGGGCTGGGTTGCTGCTTTCTCTTTTCTGAGCTAAATGGAAGCTGCAGCTGAGATCCAAAGTGCTGGACATATACCAGGACACTCCTTGGGATTTCTCAGTCACAAGAGTTTTTGTCTTTTATTTTCCACTCCTCTTCTGAAACGAGCAGTGAGCTCCTTTCCTCTCTTGCCTGTAGAGAAGGCGATTTCTCATCTCAACACACTTCAGCCTCTGGTCTGTTCAGCTCTGCCCAAGCCAGCTGCTCTCACACAGGGCTGGGCAGCCCTGCCCCATGCCTGGACCATGCCAGATTATCCCAGCAGTGCTGAGCTGAGGAACACAGCACAAAAATCACAAGGCTGGGGCTCACACACAGTGATGGAGAAGAGGGAGAAGGGAATAAAACTCCTCTTCCCCTCAAACCGAGAGATTTTTTTTTTTTTTGCAGCTTGGTAGGAAAGCCCCTGAGCCTGAAACTTGCTGATTGTCTATCATACATCTCTGAAATCTGGTTGTTTCCACAGGAAAAAGATTAGGGGAGAGGCTTTGTGTGTGGTTAGTGGGAAGGTATCTGCCTGTTTGAGGGCTCCCCTGTGAGCCCATTCTCTCACACCCCAAAAAAACCAAAGTCACTGTAAGGAATTAATTTCTGCCTCTGCCTGGTTCTGCTGTTGGCAGTCAGTGAACACTCCTTGTAAGATTATTGATTTTCCTCCTGTTTGTTTAGCTGGGATATCCCTTGTTTCCAGCTCAGACCTGCTCTTCAAAACCCTCCTTGCACAAAGCAAAGAGAGCAGCCCCGCTTTTCCCTTTCCACTCAGCTATAATCTCCCAGAGAGAAAGAATCCAACGAGGCATTAGGGTTGGGAATTCCTCCTGCAGCCCTCCTGATTATGAATCAGATTTAAAGCAAGCCTTTCTGGCTGCTGCAGTGCATTTCTCTTGGTTGAGCTGATGAATATCCCAGGGTTTGTGCTGCTCATTTGATTCCCTTGCCTGATGCATTCCTTACAGATCTGCTGCCTCCAGGACAGATTTGTGCAAGCAAATTAAGCATCCTCACTGTATGTCAGCAAAACATTACATCCACTAATGGAGGGAAGTGTTATGTTCTCAGTCCTTTCAACACACATGAAAAATAAAACTCTGTTTCTTGGGGGGAATAAGAAATGACAGCACATTCTCCTGAATTAATACTGTCTGGGAGGAATTTGTCTCACATAAATGTAATTTTCCAGATTATTTTGATGTGTGTTTTTTTTTTTTTTATCCTCTTTCTCTGACAACTCTTCTTCCTTTGTAAGCAAAAGATAGTTTCATGCCCACAGTCTGCCAGGCTGACTGGAAAAACAGGGAAACCTCTCCTAATCCAGACTAAACCGTGTTAGATTTAACCAGCTTGACAAAGACTGATTTTCCGTGCTTCCCATCAACTTCTGACAGTGCAAATGGCAATGACAGAATGATATCCCAAAAAGTCCCATTCCCTTTTTCTCTATCAAGAGGTGGATGAGAGAAGGAGCTGAAGAGTGTGGCATTACTCTGATACCTGTGAATTGTGATCCACTCTGGGAAGTCTGGGGCTGGATTTCTTGAGGAAAAAGGAGATTTTAAAACTGTGGATGCTGTTGTAGTCATCTAGAAAAAAATCAGGCATATAAAGACACACTTCCCATGGAGCTCTAAACATTATCCAAGGGGATGACATAACATAGGGAATAATTGAAGGAAGGGAAGCATCAGGCTCCAGCGCTTTGGAGTTAAGATAATTGAATTCATTGAGCTTTCCTGAGGTGCAGGCTCTGTGCTGGTGCTTCCTGTGCTACCTGGTGCCTCTGACAGGGATTTCACAGAGAGGTGAGTGACCTTTCTGAAGGGCACGAGAGCCTGGCACTGGATTTTGCCTCCAAGGTGCTGCCTTGAACTCGCTCCTCACGTATCAAAGGCTTGGCACAGCCCCAGCGGAGTTCACCGGGGCTCAGTGAAGCTTTATTTGTTTTAACAGAAAATATGACCCTTGGCATTTGTAACATGAATCTTCTCCCTGAACGCTGCCTAATCTCTCTATTTACACTCAGCTCTGTGTTTTTACAGCATCTTGTCCCCTGTGCTCACCCCTTGGCTCGCAGCCCCTCTGGAGCTGGGCAGATTTTCGCGTTTGTGCTGCTGCCCTCGCGCACTTTTTGGGTCAGCAAACAAGAACTTTGGCTGGGGATGGCAAAGAGCAACCACTCCTACCACTCAGCTCCACGCAGGGTGGGAGTGGCACCAGTGCCCTGGGTTATCTCCAGTTAGAGATAGCCTGGGAACTGGGCTGGTAAAAGGAAAAATACTCCACTGTGGGCAGTACCAAGCATTGGTGGATGTGCTCACTGGGATTTTTTGGAGGATGTGAAACCTTTTTAAAGGTCCTGTCACCTTCAGGCATTCACAGCATCATTGCCAGGAGAAACTGGAGGTGATGGAGGTGTTTTCACTGTAAAACATTGCTGAGAGAAGCTGGGCTGGAAAACTTACAGCGCCTGTCCCCTCTTTAATGGGAATAGTTCTCAGAAGGGGAATTTAGGCAGCTGTGCCACATCTCCCTCTGTCTGGGGAGGTGAGTGGGCTGGGCTCTGCAGTGACTCATCCCCATCTCCTTTAACTGCAGCTTCACCAATTTTCATTTGTTTATTTGTGTGTTCCAGGCATATCTGATCCATGATGCAGCCCTGGAGTCTCACTGCACCAAGGCTCCACATTTCCCATCGAAGTTTTCCAGCAGAAACAAAAAGGACAAAGCATCAGACAAGCAGATGCAATTTGCAAAACTAGAGATGTTCTGCTTTTACCATTTATCCATGCTCAGGTTGAACCCAAGCTTTCTGTTCTTGTGGATATCAAGGATGACTACAAAATATAAACTCGTGATAAAGTCCAAGATGAAATTCAGTCTTTATGCTCAAGTGAGAAAATAGCAATAATAATAATTTTAAACAATGCCAAGATAACAAGGAAGCTCTGAATTGGGAGTTATAATCAGCTAAGGTTTCACTTTAAGAAATTATTCACAATCAAGGGAAAAATCACTACAGACGTGGTCTAGAATTCAGTTTACTCAAATCCTCTTGAAGCTGGGGAGGTTATAGCGTCTAAATTTCAATTTACACAAATCTATTGAAGTTGGGGAGGTTACAGTGTCTAAATTTCAATTTACACGATTCTATTGAAGGTGGGGAAGTTACAATGTCTAAATTTCAATTTACTCAAATTTATTGAAGGTGGGGAGGTTACAGTGTCTAAATTTCAGTTCACTGAAATCCTGTTGCAGTTGGGGAGGTTACAATGTCTAAATTTCATTTTACTCAAATCCTGTTGCAGTTGGGGAGGTTACAGTGTCTAAATTTCAATTTATACAAATCTATTGAAGGTGGGGAGGTTACAGTGTCTAAATTTCAGTTCACTGAAATGCTATTGAAGGTGAGGAGGTTACAGTGTCTAAATTTCAGTTTACTCCAATCTGTTGAAGTTGGGGAAGTTATAGTTAGTGCTGAAAGCTAAATATGTCTTGAAACTATTTCCTCTTTGGGGACATATTCGGGGCTTTCCTGAGTTGGGTCAAAAGTATTCCAGAGCACATAATTAGGATTATGTGGTAGAGCAGCAATTTGGACCCAGAGCCAAGCATGACATCAAGAATAAGCAGGATGAGTTTTACTGCAAGATAGTCTCAGTGCCACCCACCCCATTGATTTCCAGGGAAATTAATCCCAGTGAAGATCTTCTGGGGTGATCAAGACAACAAAACTCAGCACCCGTGCCTTTCATACTCTTCAAGGCTTGCTCTATTCCTGGACAGCAAAAGAACCCTGCAATAAAACCCAGTATTTACATGTGTTTCTTCAGCTGTGGCCCCAAAAGCAAACACACTCCCTGTCGAGAGCCAGCCTGTAAATAGTGAAGTGTTATCACAGTGCACCCCAGTTTGCATCTTCAGATAATCTGATTTTACTGGAGCCTTCTGCACATAAATGAGAGCAACTGCTCCCTTATACAACCTCTCTGTTGGGCTTTCTGGGTGGGATTTGTTTGCTGAAACACAGGCCAAAGACAATGTGGTTTGAGATTCTCCCTGGCAGCCCTGTGAGCGTGGCAAACACGGGGCAGGATCTGCCAGATCTGCAGCACATCTGTGCTTTACAGGGTGGGAAGATGAGGTTGGGCAAGAGGGGGGTGCTGTGTCAAAAGTTTTCTTCAAGTGGTGGTTGTGGGTTTGAGCTGTGGAACACCACATTAGAGGTGTTAATTTGTCTTCTCAGGTTTTTATCTATCATGAGGAGTTTGATCACTTCCAGCCATGGAAAGATGGAGATGATCCTGATGAAAAGATCTGAAAGAAATCAGGCAAAACCCCTTTCCAAAGTCCCTTGTTTCTGTCCTTCAGCAGCAGCAGAGCTCAGGGCTGACAGCTCAGGTGTGAAGCCCAGACTGTAAATACCTGGGTGACAGATTTCACTGGGCTCAGGGTTTTGCTGTGTCCAGCTGGGGTTATTTCAGCAGAAAACACTCGTGGGACCCCCTTGTCCTGACCCCTTTCCCCTGGGCAATGCTCTGGTCTGGGAGAGCTCGCTCAGGGCTGCTGATGTCTCCCCAGATGTGCTCTGGGTTTGGTCTGGTGCCAGGTCACCCCAGGCATTCAAATCATGGAATGAGTGGAAATTTTGATGCTGGAATGCTCCCAGACATTTGAGAATTTGGGACAACCTGAGAACCTGAATTCAGAAGGGTTCTGAATTCAAAGCTGGTGCAGTTCTTCAGCTCTGATTTCAGAGGCTGACACTTGTGTTTTCCCTTCAGTTTGGTTCGGTTTTGGGTTATTTCTCTAAGCTGTAAAACCTTTTAAGTGCAATGGTTATGCAAACAATAACAACCTGAGCTGAAAATATTTGCTTGGACTGAATTCTGTTTTGAGTTGGAAACGGGAGCCGTCAGCTCCTGCAAAGAGTGGTTATCAGTGTGAGATCCAATGCTACTTTGATTTTGGTACATAATTAAAAATTATAAACTATCCTAAATGTTTAACCCTTTCTATTCCATTCATCTCCAAAGCTTATCAAGACTTCTCTGTTAATCTACTGTTTAAAAAGTGGGGGAAATAAAGCCAGATGGCTTTAAAAATCCATAATTTTCATCAGAAGGATTAAAAAAAATCAGGTTTTTTAATAGTCAGGGTTCTATTAACAAACACATTATGAAGGCAACTTGATGATTATTACAGAGGCCAAGCCATAAAACCTGGACATGCTCTGCACTCGTGATCCCCTTTCACATATCTTATATCTTATAACATTTGCATAGATATGCTATGGGGACCTTGAGGCAGCTTTTCAGGCACGTCCTCTGTGTGTGTTTTAATGAGTTCTATGTGACAAAATATTTTTAATATCCCTGAGCAACTTCCAGATCTGTTACTCAACACAGTCACAATGATTTCTGGCAAAAAAAAATGATTCATGTGGCACATCTGGGAGCACCAGGAGCGTGCTGGCCAGGCAATCCTCCAGCACTGCAGGACAACTTCAAATGCTTTGGGTTTGCACAGAAGGTGGTGTGAGGAAGGCACTGTGTGGATTTAAAGGGAAGCTAAGCCACGGTGGAGGCACTGCCAGCATTCCAGTGCTGGCTCTGGTCAGCTCAGTGTTTATATCCCCGGATTATTCACAGGCTGTCGCATCAGGAGCTGCATCAGCAGACTGAAAAGATTGATTGCAGCAGAGGTACCGGGGAAACCTCACGGCAGCAGCATGAGAAGGGATCCAGAGCAGAGCCCAGCCTCAGACAAGGATGGATTTCACACCCTGAGCTGAAGCAGCTCCTGGAGGATGAGCCTGTTTGGATCTGAGCATGTGAGGCCATCATCTTCCTCAGCTGCCAAACACCTCCAAGTTTTGTCTGTGCCCAGAAATGAGGTGTTGTGTAGTGTGTCCAGAGATAATTTAGGAGGTTTTGAGTAGATCAGGCCTCTAGAATGGCAGGAGAATGAGGGAAGCATGCAATTAACTAATTAATGAACTATTGCCTGATTAACTTGGGCACATCACCACGGAGATGTGATGAATTTTCTTCTTGTACCATATCTTGTCTGCCAATGTTTTAGATACCGCTGGTTTGGTTTGAGGTGTATTTTTTTTTCCATTTCAAAGTAGCTGTGATCACAGAATCCTAGAATGGTTTGGGATGAAGGAGATCTTAAAGCTCATCTCATTCCAACCTTTCATGGGCAGGGACATTTCCACCATCCCAGGCTGCTCCAAGCCCTGTCCAGCCTAGCCTTGGGCATTTCCAGGGACCCAGGGACATATTTTCTTCCTAATACCCAGTGCTGGATGCAGTAGAGAAGTGGGGAAAATCTCCTCCATGAAACTTTTAACTGCAGCCCAGAATTCAATCTGTGAATTCACATTTCTTGAGATCCCCACTGCCATGGTGTGCTCTCTAAAGTGAACTCTCAGCCTGCAACATCTCTGGATGTTGATAAATCCAAAGCCACGTGCCCTGTAACTGTGTGGAACCTCTTACTACATGGGTAACTGGAAATTTATGAGGCACCACAGATCATATTTAATTCACATCAATCCCCAGAGAAGCCACTGGAATCATAAGGGAGATGAATCTCGTTCAGATGTAGTCCGGAAATTGAATGAATTTCAGAAATATAGCCACTTTTTCATCAAAACCCCTATAAAATCAATCTTCCACTTCAGAATATAGCCCTAAGGCTTGAAGCTGACTGAAATTACTAAAATGCAAAAAGAATCTTTAATTACATGCTCATTTGAGAGGAGGAATATCAGACTGTGTCCCTGGATTCATTTTTCAGACTAATTTAGTAGTCTTTGTGTTGAACATTCTCCTCTGATGGTGGACTTGAAAAATACATCTAACATGGAAATTTGCCTTGTGAAGAGACTCCATTTCAATTACAGCTGCCTGAGTAAAATTGAAATAATATGTTACTGTGCTGGATGAAATCATGATCTATGTGGCACTTTGAGTTGCCTGTGACAATGACAAACCTGTGACAGTGACAGACCTTTCCAGTCAGAAAAGACTGATGGAAGAGACCCACTGGGGTGGGTGTTCCCCCTCCATGGCATAGACACTGTCTCAGGTCAGATTTTCAATGTCACAGAAAATTTTAGAGCCATGTCTTATGATTCCAGCATAAAATGGGACAGGTCTGGCTTGGTTGTCAGCAGAAGGAGTCCTGAAGGTATCAGCTCTGGGGTAATTTAATCACATGGGTGCTTTCTTCCTAATCCCCAGTTTTCGGTTGTTTTATCTCTGGAGCAGAGAATGTAAACCCTTTATTTCCCCCCAAACATTTCAGGATTTTTAAACCATAATATTTAATTCTGCATGTGCTTTTTAAATCTTGGCTGGCTTTAATTTTTTGCAGGAATTGGTTATGTTGGCTATGTGGGAAAGGAGTCCCTGGAATCAGCTCATATTTCAGTGATTTTCACAGGTTTAAGGGCCAGATGGGATCATTAACTCACTCACCTTGATCTTTTACACAGCGTGTGGGATGGGATTCACCTCAGTTATTTAAGGAATGAAGTTAGAGGCAGAATACCTGTGCCAAAACGAGCTGGCTTCCCTCTGCTCCTTCTGCAGTCAGTGGAGGATTATTTCTTCCACAGGGTAATTCATTGTTCCCTGTGATGGATCTGGGTATAGCATGTACAAATTACTGGGGCTGTGGCTTTCTCACAGTGAATTCAGCATCCAGTCTTCGGCTGAGAAATGTCAGCAGTTTGTGCCTGAAAGTGTCAAGAAATGGAGAATCCACTTATGTTCTTTCTTGTGCTACTGATTTATGACCCTTGGCATCAGGAACCAAACTCCAAAGGTGTGCCTGGCTGGATTGATATTGGTTATAGGGGAATCTTGTGTAAGTAGCTCAGGGGAAGATCCACAGCTTGCACTGTGATGAATCCATCTCCATTCCCTGTCACTGGCTGCCTCGTATCCCAAAAGACTGAGTAAAGAGCAAAATCTCCAGAATTAGGGGATGGCAATGACTGCTGACAGGGAAAGGTTTCTGCAAGGGGAAGAGGGAGGGAGGAGATGGATGTGGAGGGATGTGACAGATGAGGAGAAAATGAGTGTTGAGCGAAGGTTTGTGCACAGAAATCAGGCTGTGGTGAGCTGAGCTCAGCTGGACACCAGGTTCCCACCAAAGCCACTCCATCATTCCCCTCCTCAGCTGGACACCAGTCTCCCACCAAAGCCACTCCATCATTCCCCTCCTCAGCTGGACAGGAGAGAGAAAATACAAGGAAAGGCTTTTGGGTCCATGTAGGGACAGGGAGAGATCTCTCAGCAGCTGCTGTCACAGGCAAAGCAGGCTTGACTTAGGAAAAGAGAATAATTTAATGTAATACTTATAAAATCAGAGCAGGATAATGAGAGATGAAAACCAAATCATAAACCACCTTCCTCCTACCCCTCCCTTCTTCCTGAATTCTCTGCAGCTGGCTGGAATTGCCTCCCTTGGACATGGGGGAAGCTTCTCACAGAAGCCACCCCTGAAGTCCCCTGATACCAAAACCCCCCAAACCCAGTACACAGAAACACTCTGGTACTAAAACAAGAACACTGATAGAAATGAATGATGACTAATTTAAAATCAGTAAAATCAAGCTTGTTTAATTACAGAACCAATAAATAACCTGAATAATTAATTCTGATGAGATAAACTCAAAGCCAAACATACGTTTTGGGGGATATCAGATATATTATCTGAGGCATTTGGGGATGGGGATTCATGTTCCACTGAAAATCAGTGGATAATTGTTGGATCCCAGAAACCTGGGATTTTTGAGAATTGGAGACATCTGCAGCAGTGTCACACAGATAAAATAACTCCTGCTTCAGAGTAAAACTGATGACAATGACAGGGTACAGACCAACCAAAGGTGGAAGGATCTGTTCTTTCTCTGCCAGCTTCTTGTGAAAAATGCAGAATTACACATTACAGTGCCAATGAAGGGATTTTTATGACACTTTTTTGGACTAGAAAATAATTGTATGAACAGGTACTAGCCAGGGAAAAGGTAAAGATTATACTTTCATGTCCTGATATACATTAATTCAGACACTATGGGTTTAGACATTGACTGCACTGTTAAATGGAAATAGAAACCCTAAACTCTGAGTCATGGGCTTTTCTCTCTTGATCAAAAAATCTGTGGGATTTGTAACTCAGATGTTGAGTACCTACAAGGATCTTGAGTACCTACAAGAGATGGTCTGGTTAGATCCTGTAAGGATTTGTCTGAAATAATCCAGGTAGTTTGTAAAGGATTGTGTCGTTAAATCCTGATCCCTTGCCCTAATCTCTGTCCCAAGCTGATTTTTTGGATATGGAATGAGATGTAATCAACATTCATGAGGGTCAGGGTGGCCTGCAGATAAATCAAGCTGGTATCCTTCCCCTGTCCAGCACTGAAGACATTCTTGCTCTCCCCACCCCTTCTAGCCCAAGAGGGATGTGAAGAAAATAAAAGTGATTGGGAAAAGGGCTACCAAAATTATCAGGGACACAGCACAGCAAGGCAGCTGGAGACAGGAAATTCCCAGTTTGTACTGATCCGTGGGATTTTCCCACATCCACCTGCACAGCTTTGTACTTTGTCACAGGGACACACCCTCAGGGAATATAAATAAAAAAGAAAACAAGAGGTTGGGGTTATAATCCAAATGGTTGTGTGGTTGTGCTGAGTGCAGTGAGTCATCTCCAGCACCCTGGGAGTGTGGAATGATGAGCTCTGCCCAGCTTAGAGCAATGTGTCTCAGGCCTGGCCTTGGCTGGCATGGAGAAGGAATAGATAAATCACATTTCGGGGTTCCTTCCAGGCTTGTTGGGGTGATGCTGCATCCTGAGCACTTGTCTTGATTTAGCCTGGGTGCAGAGCAGCGATGCTGTCGCTGTCACAGCATGCGCTATCGATTCACCACGCTCAAGTGAGTACAAGTGAAACATGGAGATTCATTAAGAGAGACCATTCACGCCTCTGGACTCGATATGTTTTCCAAATGATCCTCTACAACCTCATTAGTGTCTTGTTCTCATTCATGGGTTCACCTGTCGAGCGACAAGAAAAGAAACAACGAGAGCAGAAAATTGATCCTCGGCGCTGATGTCTGATTCCTTGGGAATTCAGCATTTGCCTCGGCATTCTGGGATGCCAGGTGGATTCAGTAAGTGCAGTGAAGCTCTGAAGTAGAAGTATTGATGCCTCAAGCACTGAGGATAGAGGTTAAAAGGCACAGGATTACTTCAGCCCCTTCCTTAAAAGTACAGCAGCAGTCTTTGTGTCATTCCTCATATGCTCTGACTCAGATAAAAAAGAATTTATTCTAAATATTTGTAAGAGTGTTTTGGTCTCTTATGATCCCTTGAATAACTCCCCATGAATTTTCCAAAAGGTAGTCACAAAGTGATTTTTTACTCCTTTTTCTTCGGGACACATGAGTAATCCTCTCTGATGTTGTCTGCCTTAGATCTCTTTTAGCACTGGAAACTACAAAAAGGTAAATTAAATGCATCCATTTAGATGCTTTTAATTGGCAGCCAACGTCAATGAGGAACTTTGGACTGGATTTACCCAAAGGGAATTGCTAAAAGATTTATGGAGAGAAGTGAGATTTTTATTGAATTACCTCTTTTTACTAATTTTCCTGGACAGTGTTTGCATGATAATTCCCATGTCCGCAGCTGAATCTCTCTCTTCCCTGCTTCATGATCTCCCTGGAATGTGCTCTAGGCACATTCTCCCCAAGACTGAGGTTTTTGAGTTTTGGAAAAATGTTCGGATGGGATTCAAGGTGTTGGGAGCACAAAGGTCTGTGGGGGTTCTGCTCCCAAACCACCAGGAGCTGACACCCCTGCAGAGCTGGGCGAAGATAAATTTGGAAATTGTGGATGAGCTTAATCCCTAGCTCCAGACACCAGTGTCTGACTTGGCCTCCCCTGGGACACGTTAGGCTGTGGCTGGATTCATCCTGGAATATTCCAGCTGAGTCACACTCGGGTAATGTCACCTCCCTCTGGCAGGAGGGATTCATCCTCTGCTGGTTTTGGGGAAGGAATGATGGAGTTAAAATATTCAGGAGTGAGAGATTCCCCTTGGAAGGAGCCTGGGGCTCTCAGCAGAGTTTTGGAAAGTGGGCAGTGCGGAGGGCTGTGTCTGCAGGGAGGTCCTGGGGTGGAGAACTGAGAGCTGCAGGACAGATCCAGGATAAAACCGATGCAATATTTGCAGGATAGGTGCAGTAATTTCAGGATAGATGCAATAATTGCAGGATAAATGCAATAATTGCAGGATAGATGCAATAATTGCAGGATAGATGCAGTAATTTCAGGATAGATGCAATAATTGCAGGATAAATGCAATAATTTCAGGATAGATGCAATATTTGCAGGATAGATGCAGTAATTGCAGGATAGATGCAATATTTGCAGGATAAATGCAATATTTGCAGGATAGGTGCAATAATTGCAGGATAGATGCAATAATTGCAGGATGTCTCCTTGCAGGGTCCCTGTGGTTTCCCAGCTGTGGAAGGAGCCAGCAGCAGCCCTTCCATCTCTCCTGTCTACTGCAGATCCAGCTCTGAACTTGGTGCCTTGGGGGCACTTTTGGACTGCACAGAAGGCTCTGTGTGCACCTGCCCAAGGTTTTCAGTAGAAAAGCTGGAGATCAGCTCCTGACCTTCACCCTGAAGTGACTTACGAGGGTTCGACTCCTGAACTTCACCCTGCGGTGATTTGTGAGAGCTCAGCTCCTGAACTTCACCCTGGAGTGATTTATGGAGCACACACACTCACTTCCCCCAGCTCTGCAGGGAGGATAATCCCAGAGGAGTGACAGAGCTGGGACTCTGGCTGGCAGCTGCCTGGACCTCAGGGCAGAGTTTGGATGAACTCAGCTTTTCCCACCTGTAGGATGGTGCTGGTAATCCTTTTACCTGCAGAGAATTTTGTGCTCTGCTCCAGAGGAAAGCACAAGGTGGGAGTTTTTGGTGCTGAGTGTTTTGTCAGTCAGAGGTTTGAAACCAAGCTGCCCTCTTGGGAAGAAGGAAAATGCACATCAGTGTCATATTCAGAGAGAAAAGACTCCAAAAAGGGTGGAAGGAGGCACTACCAGCAGAAGAAATTCACATTCCCAAGTAGTAGAAAGAGAAAACAATGGGCTTAACAACTATTGGAAGAAATATAGATAATACAGCAACAAACAGAACCAGAATATCCAGCAGGGAGTCACTTGTTTTTTATTAACTCCAGGGTGTTCTCATCTGGAAGGGGAATTGAAACACCTCAAAAAAATCCAGGCAATGTAATTGCAAGGACACAAGATCAGTGGGCTTTAATAAGTGAGCTCAAGGCTGAGCTGAAGATATTTAGGAGATGGGCAGGGTTATTCTAATCCTTACCCCAAACAGCAAACATTTCTGCTCTAACCAAAGCAGAGGCCCAAGTGGAGTGGCCAGCCCGGAGGTGTAAATGGAAGGAATATTATGTTAATGGAAGAGAGAAGAGGTGAGAAAAGCTGGAGAACTGCTGGGTTAGAGGTTCTGCATGACAGGAGATAATTATTTTTTTATTTGCTGAGAAACTTGAACCCCCTGAGGTTCACCCTGGTGGATCATTCATCCAGACAGCAAACCACAGGATAGAGTCCTGGAATGGTTTGGGTTGAAAGGGATCTATTTCCA
>PYHW01009766.1:1358838-1379019 GCA_013186435.1 Turdus rufiventris | reverse complement strand
CCCTTAAAGATTTCAGTTGACTTTGGACCAAGACATGTGATTATTTGTCTGTACTGCTCTCAAGGTCTGGAAATTGAATGCTCAGCATATTGCAGTTGAATGAACCTCGTTTAACTCAGGCAAATAATATAAAAATCATATTTTATTAATGTGACTAGGAAGAGAGAAAAGAAGATACGTTTTTGTTGTTTGCTTTCTGTAGCTCTTTAAAGTCGCAGCCAGTCCCTAAAATTATGCTAGGTTTTTGTTGAGGGAGCATATTTTTAATATTTGGTGATTGTTTAGGAAAAAATAAAAAAGTTTTAGCTGCTGTATTTTCATCTTTGTGGCTTCCAGTTTACAGCAGGAAGAGTGACGGAGAATGCAAAAGAAGAGGAAAAAATATTAAACCATTTTTTTTCCTGGCTACAATAAAAAGGTACAAAAAATGTGATCAGGGAGAACTTCAAAGGAAAAAAAAAATGGCAAGATATGAGTTGTTTATTGAAGCAAAGAAAGGCAGCTGAAGACAGACTGGCATCCCCAGGTAAATTCCAGGAAGGACAAACTGCTCCTGCCAGAGGGAGAAAGGGCTGAGAAACTCCTGGGCATCAACTGGAACTGAGAAGAAAAATGACATCCATCCAAACTCTGAGTTCCTGAAAGACTCATAGGAGAGTGTGGAAAGTTAAAAACGTTGTGTTGCTTTGGAGGATGAAGATCTGGGAGAAAGGAGCCTACAAGGAACAGGGAGAAGGAATTTTTCCAAAGGGAAATGGCCTTGAACTGATGCAGGGCAAATTTAGATGGATTTTGGGAAGGAATTGTTCCCTGGGAGGTGCTGAGGGGTTGGAATGGAATTCCCAGAGCAGCTGTGGCTGCCCCTGGATCCCTGGAGTGTCCAAGGCCAGGCTGGACAGGGCTTGGAGGAACCTGGAATAGTGGAAGGTGTCCCTGACCATAACATGGATGGGACTGGATGAACTTTAGGCCACAGGTTTTCATTTTCTTTCTTTCTTTTTTTTTTCCAATTGGCAAAATGGAATGAGTCACAGAATTAGAGAGTCTTCTTCTTTCTCTCTGAGTAAAGAAACTCTTCAGATAAGGAAATTCAGAACAGTGAATTCTCTCAGTGGCAACCACTTGTACTTCCAAGGACAAGGACTCTCTGCATGGTATCTCATGCTGCCTTCGGGAAATGACATTTCCACTTTAGTCCCTTGTTTGGTTCAACCATTCATCATCTTCTTTACATTAGCGATAGCCTTGGGAAAAACTTTCTTCAACATATTTTGAACAGGGACGGAGAATTAAATGCCACTCCCAGAAGGCTGGAAGCAAATAATTTGGAGGGACCCTTCCAACCCCAGCCATTATGATTCTTGATGATTACAATTCTAGATTCTATGAGCATGAACCCCAGTGATATGATTCTTGTCCTCTGCCCAAGACTGAAAGCAGCACCTAAATGCCATGTAAGGTCAAAGACTTTGGAAACAAAGTCCCAGACTGGTTTATCTTAATTTCATTTACAGTCGCACAGAAATGATATTGGCTAAAATAGGAGGCACAAACCCAAGAAGAAGAATTTAAAATTTACTATTTGATCTCACCATGTTAAAATAGCATTTCTCCTGCAGAGTAATACTTCAGAGAAAGGACAAAAAGAGTAATTTAATAGGAAGAGGATAAGGAAAGTTAATAAAATTTAATTTTTTTTGCTCCTCCAACATGACACATATATTTATGATAATCATAGAATCATTGAGTGATCATGGAGCCATTGAATGGTTTGACTTGGAAAAGATGGTAAAGATCATCTCATTCCAACTCCTGTCATGGGCAGGGACACTTCCCACTGTCCACTTGTCCAGCCTGGCCTTGGACAACTCCAGGGATTGTGGTTGTCTCTAGGGGTAAGAGATACTCCACACCAAGATCTTTACGTACAAAAGTTGATGTGCAGAGCAGGAAAAACTGACTGTGAGCAGAAAAAAACAGCAGATCCAGGTCCTCACCACTCCCCTGAGTAATTGTACCTGAGGGCTGTTAAACAAACTGCCAGAGCCTTGCTGTATTTACCACCCCGTGATGTTTATAAAAGCAAGATAAGGAACGCTCCTGGGCATTATGATTTAGCCAAACATGAAGTAGACTTTAATCAGAAGAGGTTTACTGCCTCTCTTCAGTGTCTGGAGAGCAGCTGGGGTTGTTCCTTTAAAGGGAATGCAGCTCCTGCTCCTGCCAGGAGTGTGGCACTGAAGGAGGAGATGGAAGGTGCTTTTCAACCCACAAATGTCTCTCAGCATCTTTAAAACAATCGATTGGGGCATTTTTAGGGGTTTCACCTCTGCACCGGTGTGTCCTCAGCTGGATTCCTATTGCCCCTTGGCCATGAGCAGGGACCTGACCCAGTCCTGAGCCTCTCCCTGTCCCAGGGAATCACAAACACCAGACTGCCACCAGCCTTCAAAATTTGTCCTCTTTACATCATATTGAAATACCATAAATAAATTTTCTCAGAGAGCAAATGTTGTGATTTGGAGCGGAGTCAGCCCCACGGTGCATTTCCCGTTCCCTCCTGCCCACAGCTGGGTACAATGAGAGAGTGCACTGGGAGGATTAGGAGGAGCTGAGATGGGTGCAAGGATGCTAAATCCTACAGCCCACACACTGCAAACCTCACAGGGTCAGTGCTCACAAAATAAAGTTCTGTCTGTGCCTAAAATTCAAACAAAATGTTTCCATCATTAAATCTTCTTCAGTCATGATACTTGGCAAACCTTGTGCAGGTGGGAGAGGTGGGAGCTGAATCTCCATGGAGACACAGCAACTGAAGCACAGTCCAACATTAATGCAGCTGTTTTATCACATGTTGGCTCTTAACTTTTCCATTCCCAAGCTCTGCAACGAGCTGGATGCGGTGTGCCTCAGCTCCTCAAAGATCAAAGACACCCACACCGAAAAATCAGTGGGAATACAGCTCTTCCCACTTGGAATGGATGCACCTGGCAATTGCTAAACTTCCTTTTCCTGCTCCCAAAAGAACAGGAATTCTCAGGTCTCATGGATGAGGTTTCTCTCTGAATTCCTTTCCCTGGCACAGCACTGGTGCTGTGCATGAAGAAAAGGATGGGACACACTCCCACCTTATGGAATCACCCTTAGGGGATTCCATGCAACCTGGGAATTTACAGGAAACAGTGGCATGCAAGTATTACCTCACCTACTCCTGCAACCCTTTTCAAAAAGCCCAGGAGAGCTGCTCCCAGTGTGGCTTTGACATGTAATAAATTTACTTTTGTGCACCAAACCCTTTTCCTTAAATACTAGAACAGCTGGGGATGGGAGGGACCTTACAGATCATCCAGTGCCACCCCTGCCATGGGCAGGGACACCGTCCATATCCCAAGTTATTCCAAGTCCTGTCCAACCTGGCCTTGGACACTTCTGGGGTGCATTTTCCTCAGCTGTGGGGTCTGAGGTTTCAGGGGCAGCACTGGGGGCTCCTCAGCAGCAATCTCAAACTTCCTCTTAAAAACCTGATTAGACTGCTCTGCAAATATCCCCCTCACAACCCCCAAATGCTTGCAGCAGGAACAAATTATCCATAAAACAAATAGTGAGCCTGGAATAAGATGATTTTTGGGGCATACTTTCACCTAGAGGTAGTTGATCTAATAATGGATTAGAATTAGTCTTTGTATGACTGCCTAAAATGGAACATAAAACTAAAGGTTTTCTTTCTGAACATGTTGAAAAGTCCTCTGTAACATCTCTCCATTCTTCTGACCCTACTGATATATTTAAATCCTGCTCAGCAAATGTCCTTCTCTTCGAGACCAAGAAGTAATGTGAAGAAATTTCTAAGAGTCACTTGCTTCTTCTCTTTCTCTCCTGAATAAAGGGAAGGGTTAGGTTTGTAGACAGAATATGTGCCTTTGATTCTTTGTTCAAGCCATATTTAGCACAGAAAGCCCTGTACCTCAGCACTGACACCTCTCTATTGCAATAACTTTGGAAAAATTCCCTAGGGGAAAGTGCAATGAGAGCAGGAGAGCTGGGAGACACATCAGCTGTGGCAGCAGCAGTGAAAAAAATGGAGAGTCAGAGTGGTTCCCCAAAAAATGTGTCCCACTGGCCTCCAGAAGTGGCTTCTCTCACGTCATTCTGCACTCTCTTGTCGCCTGCAGCTGATCAATATTCATGAAAATAACTCTGCACCTCTGTCTTTTAACCATGGATTGTCCCCAAATCGAGTCTGGTCACACTGACTCAAAAGTTTCTGAATATTGCACTTTGCTGACAAGAGTGAGAAACAGCACTGGCATCTCTTGGGCTTCAGGAAGAACTTAAATTTGGGGATCCCAAGCTCAGGTGAGGCCCTGCAACCATCCCGAGTCCCAAGGAGAAGCCTGGAATTCTCAAAGGAGCCGTTCTACCTGCAGTTTGTTTAAGAGGTTATCAACAGATCTCCTGGCAGAGAAAAATGCCATTGATTCCCTGTCTTGTTCCCTGTTTCCAGAGCTGTTGGATATCCTTGAGAAGAGCTGAATCCTCTCAGACTCATGCTGAGAGCTGCCTGGGCAGCCGGTCCTGGTGGCTGGGTGGATGTGGGAGCTGTGACATCTGAGAGGCTGCTCCTGCAGGACACGTCTGGAGCTTTATCTTCTGCTTGCTAATAGATTTTTGATTTTGCCCTCCCTATGATTCTCTCTGCTGCACACTTCAGAAAAATGTATTTAGAGCTCTGGTAGAGATAATTACCCAAAGGGCAGTTCCCACTAACCTTAAACACATGTCAGCTGTGTAGAATGCAGAAAAAAGGGCAGGTGAGTCACTGCTGAGAAGCTTTTTGACATTTGGTCTTGTTTTATGGTCCATAAAATGTGGCTACTTCTGACAACACCGATGAGATCAAATGCTTCTCCTTCATTAATCCAGTTTTCCTGCTCAGTCTGGTCTCTATGTTTCTGTTCATAATCTTGGTTATTCTGTGCTGGTAGCTGGTGGCCATTTCCTACCAGAGGTGGGAATTTCTCAAGCTGTATCCATGTTTTTATCCCAGAGAATAATCTCACATGGTCTTAAAATGCACATTAATAATCTTGGTGCTCAAATATCAAAAGCCTGATTTGTTACAATTCTCACATTGTTTTGAATATGAGTAATGTTTGTCCATTAAAGGGCTCCTAAAGCGATGCCATTCTCAGATTATTCCCTGGTAAGGCAATTTCAGAAAGAAAGAAATGTGCAGTTCTCCAAAGAGAGAAACTGAGCAGCACTGGGATCCTTAGTTCAGCAGTCTGACAGTAAAACACCATTGAAAGATGGAGAGGAAAGGAGAAAAAAACTCCTTTAAAGTGCCCTTTCCATTTTATAATTTTATTTGAGATAAATATAAATGAAAACCACTGTAAGCAATGGAATCTTCAACATCCCACAGGAAATTTTTGCACAGGCATGGAGTGACAGGACCAGGGTGAATGGCTTCAAACACATAGAGGTAGATTTAGATGAGCTATTAGGAAGAAATTGTTCCCTGGGAGGGTGGGGAGGTCTTGGCGCAGGCTCTCAGATTTGCTGTGGCTGCCCCTGGATCTCTGGAAGTGCCCAAGGCCAGGCTGGATGGAGCCTGGAGTGCCCTGGGATTGTGGAAGGTGTCCCTGCCCATCAAATTAGGTGGTCTTGAATTTCCTTTCCAACCTGAAGCACTTCTCACCTGCCCTTTGAACAAACCAGAATGTGATCACCCCATTTCAATTTGAATTGTAGAGCAGGAAACAGAAACTCCTGGGTGACCCTGGAAACCATGTGGACACCATGGACCACAGAAAAGGCTCAGAAACAACAGGGGAAAATGAACAACAAAGAGGAGGATGGTCACAGGCAGGCTCTGAAATATTTAATTGCAAACTGAACATTTATTTAGGGACAACGTAGATCTGTGTCACTGAACTATGTGCAAATTGCCACGGGGTCTTTGCAATGCCCACTGGGCCTGAGTACAGCAAGGTGATGGATTGTTCAATTTACTGAGTAAACCAAGAGCTCTCTGTGAATTTTAGATGCTAATCTTCTGATTGAACTGCATTGCCAGAGAGACCTGCCCTACAAAGTTTGTTAATAAGAATTGATCCAGCCATTGGTAAGGATTTAAAAGGTTGATGGAGGATATTAACCATGCATTGAATTTAGCTGCTCCCCAGCTACTGCTACAGAAAAGCTGTAAGGCTGCTTAAAACCTGCTAAAAATTAATAGATATCATCTCTACATGAAGTGACATCATTAATGTGTCATTAAATTAGGGGACACCTTCATGTGAACAAGTTAATCATGAAAATTTGAGATGTGAGAGGAGAATAAAAAGTACATGCCATTAAGTGTGCCTATTGAACCACTCCTTTATCCCCATTGTCCTTTCAGAGGAATTTTTTCACAGAAAGGGTTGTGAAGCATTGAAAGGGGCTGCCCAGGGAGGTTTGGAGTGTCCATCCCTGGAGGTGTCCAAGGAAGGGCTGAGGTGGCACTCAGAGCTCTGGGCTGGGGACAAGGGGGGAATTGGGCACAGCCTGGACTTGGTCTGAGTGATCTTTCACAACCCAAATGATTCTAACAGTCTTAAAACAGAAGATACAAATGTCGAAAATTCTGATGAAAGGGATACCCCAAGGGGCTTAGAGAAGATTTCAAACTGAGCCTAACTCTGATCTATCAGTGTCATCCTTGTTTAAATTACTCTGGGTGGGTCTGCTGGCCTCAATGCCAAAATCAGGATTGTGTTGGCCCTTACATAAACAAACAAACAAACAAAACACTAAAAAACAAAGAAACAAAAAAAACCAAAAAAACACCCCAAACCCACAAAAAATCCACAAAAAAAAAACCAACCCAAAACCCTCACACTGAGGATCTTTCCTTTCTGCAATTTTGCAACAAGAAAAATCCATCAACAGGATTTCCTTGGCCCTGTGGCAAGTCAGACCCAGGCCTTAGGACTTGGGTGTTTATTCCAAGAGGTGTAAAGGGGAAAATCATGGACATATTTCCCAGCAGCCTCCCAAAGGGCTCTGCTGATTTTTATGTAGAAAAATCCTCCACATCCACAGGTTTTTGAACACTTCCAGGGATGGTGATTCCACCACTGCACTGTTCCAATGTGTGACCACCCTTATAGCGAAGAAATTTTCCCCAATATCCAATCTAAAGCTTCCCTGGTGGAAACTTGAGAATATTTCCTCTGGTCCTATCACTTTTTACTTGGGAGAACAGTCCTGAGTTATATCTTGGGAGAACTCAGGAACTCAGTTGGTTTTTTCTGTTTCTTCTTTGCTTATTATTCCTAAAAGAGATGGAGAAGGAGAGACACAAAAAAACCCAAAGTAACTGTCTTTTGTTGAAAATCAAGACAATTCAGATGTCAGGTTACTATTAGGGAATTTTAAGAGCTTTCTTAATTAGTCTTACATTAGAAGGCAGTAATTAGTATGTGTGTACAGTACCAGCCACTTCATCAAAAATTGATTTGGTTTAATTAGATTTACCCATCTGCCATTTCTCTAAACCCCAAAGTAATTTGCAGCTGTGGGTGGGCATCCACATCCCTGAATCAGAAGGTGGAAAGCAGACACGTGAACCTACAGAAAGATTTGCTAAATCTGGTGGAGTGCAGCAGAGTCACAACCAACACTCACAATCCAGAGCTCCTGATACTTATCCCACATAAATTGAGTCATTCATTCAGTAATTCAGCCAAAGCTAAGCTGGTCTGAGCACCCAGAAGATCTCAAGGGATCAGTTTGTAGAATAATGATTTTTTTTTTTTTATCCTTTACTGAAGGGATCTGTAGAGGCCAATGTTCTCAGAGCCACAGCAAACAACATTTACTTGAACAAGTATTAAATTGGATACACTGAGATGAGAAAATACTCAATTAACGCTAAAAAATCCTTATCAGTCAATGGAAGAGAGTGAAAAAACCCTGAAGAACGTGCCTTATCAACACTGAGATTTATGGATGGTTTGTTAATAGATTTTCCCTTGAAACTCAAATTAAAACAGGAACTGATATGCAGAGGAGTAACCACAGCAGGATCAGAGATGCTGAATAAAGCGAATGGATTACAAATCTCTTGTTTGTCAAGATCCTCCTGGTGTTCTCAGGAAATCCATGGAAGTTTCTCAACATAGAAGGTCAAAAATGGAATAACAGCTCTCAGGCATTTGCTTCTTGACTCTACCAAAACAGAAATGTAAAATGAACAGTTTGGATGTGGCTCTCCAGCCTGAGTGATTCCATGATTCCAAGGGAGGCCAAGGCACAAGAGGAGGGGATGGGTTTGGTCAATATTGCAGAGAGAAATCTTCTGAGAACTTTTCTGGGCTTGGTAATAAAGCATCTTTCAAGCTGTGTATGTTCATCCAAGAAAATTATTTATTGCAAGGAAGTTATCCACAAATTTCCTGTATTTTATACCATGACTGACAAAAACAATCCCAGTTTTCTACACTCCCTAATCTAGACAAGAAAGACTGGGATTCCTTTTTTTTTCATTATTTATACTTCATGTAAAAAATAAAAATTAAAAAAAGCTTTGTGTTTTGTGTTTGAAGCCTGTCCTAGAAATCATCAAAATTTCTAAATTAAAACCCCACCACATTTTTCTGACTTAATTTTTTTATTTTTTTTTTTAATTCAGCATACTCAAAGCCATTTTGGTCTCCATTCTGAGGTGGCAAAATTACATTGCACATTCTAGATGGAATTTCATGCCCAGCAGCAAATCTGGGCTTAATTACAAGAAGCTGTAGCTCAGATCATGCAGAGATTTCAGGCAGAGTAAGGTCTCAGAGTGGTTGAAATGTTCCCTCTGCAGCCAGGGCGATTTTGTCTTGTCTTTCCTATTAATTCTATTCCTGGTTTTAGACCTGGTGAAGATGATCAGCATAAATAAATAAAAAAATGTTCACACAGCTTTATATTTGGAATAAATTTCTATATTTCCTGATGGGATCCACACTATTTATTTATTTGAGTGGTTTAACCAGCCAACATGGGGAAGTTCAGCTGTTCCTACAGGGAGCTGCTGACAAGTATCCTAGGACACAATGGAAGGATGCCTCAAGAAGCAGAAATCAGCTTTTATTGTGCAGAAATCAGCTTTTTATTGCTTTTTATATCTGCTGGCCTTAAACTGGGTTCACAGCAATACTTAGGGTTCATCCCAAGAGTCATCTTCATTCCTCAGCACTGAGATGTTTCACCCTTAAATTCACTTTAATTCAGATTGGCAGTGAGAAACATCCCCTGGGTGTTTGCCTTGCCTGTCCTTCCCAGTTCACCTCTGCCAGTGAGCAGCTGGTGTGGATGGAGATGTGCACAAACACTGGGAATCAGGCACAGGGAGCTGGGGGAATGCTGGGGAGGTTTGGAATCACAGTGAAAATTGTGTGTGAATTCAGGCTCAAGCCTCTAGCAAGGCTTATTTAGCTCTTTGTATAAAAACTAGTGTCTATATGTATAAATAATTGTATAAATTCATTAACACCAGTGGTGTAGCAACCTTCTGGTTACTGAATCCAGCTTGTCTCACCCCTGGAATGGGGAGAGCTTGCTCCAGCAATTTATTTTTAGCGCCCGCTAAAATTCCATCTGAAAACAAATAAAAATTTATTCTCCTCCAGAGCTGCTCTCTCCATTACAGCTTGGTTCAGAACCCAGCTCTGCCTGGCACAGGGGGATCCTGGCTCACATTCCTGCCCACACCACACTCACAAGTGATGATTCCAGGAGAATTCCCTGGAAGGAAAGCATTTCAGGAAGGAAAAGTCTGCTGATCCCTGGTGGAGAGCAGGGACCCAAGGCTACTGAAAAGAAGCAAACCTCCAGAATATTTCCAGCTCTGTGGCTATGTGAAACCCCTTTTGTGACTTTTAACTGCTCAAAACCAGCTGCTGAGCTTTGTCACTGCCATGCCTGAGGTTCTTTTCCCTCCAAACCTGTTTATGGCCCTTCCTTTGACCTCACCTTCTGCCAGTCCTATGTGGTGCCATCAATTGATCTCCCCCTGGGTGATGGAGCCAGCAAATTCATCACACTCATTTTCCATGCCTGAGGTCAGATGGAGCCTCAGAATTCCATGGTATTTACCTGACAAACATTTACAACCCCCAACATTCGTTATTAGCACAGGAGGTGGTTGGTATTTGTATTAAACACTAATTAAATGCTCATTTCTGGTACAGTCATGTGTATTACCCAGAGCACGGGATGAATTATGGCAATGACAGATTTCAGGCAGCAGAAATATTTGCTGGAGGAATATTTCCTTGGAGATTTTTTCTTTCTTGCTATTCCCTTCATGGCAAAACAATAGAGAGTAATCTTATTTATCTCTCTGTGCTTAAAATCATAAAGATTTATGATTGAAAATCGTAAAGTATTTGTCTAGGAAATGCAGTTGTTTGGACCAGTGAGAGAAAAGCAGAGGCAGAATGATTTTTTTGGGGGTCTATTTGATTATTCACAGCATAACTGGGAGCTAAA
This sequence comes from Turdus rufiventris, assembly GCA_013186435.1. Lineage (NCBI taxonomy): Eukaryota > Metazoa > Chordata > Aves > Passeriformes > Turdidae > Turdus > Turdus rufiventris. The sequence goes on along the minus strand of PYHW01009766.1, from coordinate 1,368,492 downwards.
AAGGTGTAAAAATGAGAGAAAAAGAGAAAGGATTTTTTTTTTCTCTAATAGAAGCTGCAGAGAGGTACAGCAGAAGAGAAGAGCCCACAATTGTTAACCAGCACTGGCTGCTTACTCAGGTGTGTGTTTTACAAGCTGGTTACTCATGGAGTAAACGTGAATCACACTTGCCATTCATGAGCTGCTTCCCTTCCCTGCTTTGACTGGAATATCTGAGTGAGTGTGTTTATCCAGCTCTGCTCTGGAAAGGCTTTGAGGTGCAATTCCAAGGAGATTCCTGCTGGATGCACCTGCAAACTTCACACTCTTTGCTTTCCATGGGCACTCAGAGAGTTTAGGGAGTAAGGAGGTTGTTTCTATTTTTTTATCCCCTTGGAAAAGCGGTGTATGAGGTCAAAAGTTGTAACTCAGAGCTGTCCTGAGAGCAGTGAACCCTGCCAGGCTGAGAGGTGTGGTTCTGAGCTGCTGCTTATGCTGAGCTCTGCTCTGTTTGCATTGTCAACATCCATTTTAATAGCTTTTTTTTTTGGCAGCGCCACAATACATATTTTCATTGAGTTCCTATTCCTAAACAAAAGGCATTGCTTAATCCACACCTCCTGCGGTGTTTGCAGGAGTGCAGTGTGTGCTTTTTGGGTTTTTGGCATTCCAGAGCACACCTTGCAAACCAGAAACTTCTGTAACCCTGAAACAGAAATTAAAATCTACACCACCAAGCTGAGGGGGTGCCAAAATTTGGGGGTGATATTTGCAGTTTAAAAAACCACTTTATTGGACATTCCAGCACCAGAAGTAGGAAGCAGCTACCACAGGCAAGAACTTTTCATTTTCTTGTGGAGAATGCTGTTAAGTATCCTAATTATTTCAGAGAAAAAATGTAAAATACTGTATCAGCTTGAAAAAAAAAATAAAAATCAAGCATTAGAAAGGCAATTTATAGCCTTCTATTTAAAATCAAATCAGAGTGTTGAGTTATTCATGGGTCTGGTTAAAAAGACAAGAGCAGTAGTTGGTTGCTGTAAAGCTGTTTATTGCATGAATGCATCAGTCTTGAAGGCAAAGAGAATATTCAGAATATTAAAGTCCATGCAGCAGCAGCTCCCTGGCACTTATTTTTTTTTTCTTCTTCTTTTTCTTCTTTCTTTTTCTTCTTCTTTTTTTTTTTTCTTCTTCTTTTTTCTTCGTCTTCTTTCTTCTTCTTTCTTCTTCTTTCTTCTTCTTCTTTCTTCTTCTTTCTTCTTCTTTCTTCTTCTTCCTTTTTTTTTCTTCTTTTTTCTTCTGCTTCTCCTTCTGTGTGGTGGTGACGGAGGACTTTCACCCCAATACAGGAGTTTTCATTTTTAAATTGTCCAGTGAGCTAAACCCACGAAACTAAACAATTCTTTCTCCACCTATTAGAATCCCAGCTCTGCAGTGCTGTTAATTCTGACACAAACCTGACGTGCACAGCTCAATCTATTTACGTAATTGCTTCTATCTAGAAAATGTAAGCAGTGTTCTTACTAAGCTTTCATTTTATCTGGGGTTAAGTTTCTGAACTTTTACTAGACTTCAGGGCTTTTTATTCCCTTAAGGCACTTAAAATGTATTCTCACTTACTTAAAACTAAGATTTACACTTCTGCTTCATATCTGTGTGACTTAATAATATTTCTACTTCTACTTCATGTCTGTGTGGCTTAATATATTTCAATTTCTCTAAAGGCTTTAATTTAATCCCTGCATTCTTTCCTCTCTCTGAGGGACTGAGAGAAGCTTCTGTTTTACACGCCCCAACATCAGAGTCCTTTGCATCCTGCCCTTGTTTGTGCAAAATGCTGAAATGTTTTACTCGTGGAAATCTGGAATATCATAAAATTTACTTCCATTGTACAGATCCAGGTGTTTCAAGCAGATATGGTTTTCAGAATCAGATTCACAGCACAGAATCATTTGGTTTTTCTGAGAGAGTGAATTCCCATTTCACACTGGTTGAGTGTGTTAATCCCCCACAACAGCAACTGCAAATAATCCAGAAGTGGAGAAAAATATTATGAGTACATGGGCTGGCACCACCTGCAGACGCAGAAAGCAACACAATGGAACAGCAAAGGCTGTGAATTCTGACCTGCTCCCAAAATTCCTCCTCTAAAATAAAAAAATCTTTTCATGGCTGGTGGAAGTTTGTGAAAATAAGGTTTGCAGAGGATTAAATGGGAGTTGGGTCTCCTCAGCAGCTTGGTACCACCCATACATTGAAAATTCCTTCTGCTAACAGTGCCAGAGAAAATCCCCCTGCCATGTTTCAGTGCAGTTAAGTGTGGTTTATCTTGTAGAATAAAGAGATTAATCACTGGCCTCCAGCAATTAATTATAATCCAGAAAAGGATTAATTTATATATGGGCTGTAGTGAAAAAAAAAATTCAGTAAGCACAGTCAAATAAAGGCTTGTCATTTCTTAATTATATCTAATTGAAAAAAACAACCTGTGACCAATAAAATCCAGAGGAAATTTTCTGTGTCTGGGTGATTGATCGTGTTTCTGCAAGGAAAACAAAAATGCGGGAGGTCAATTTACTTAACATCAGCATGAGTAAATAAAATATTGCTGGTTTATATACCTCATTAGATTTTATAATCAGGACTAAAATTAGGTAGTGTAAGCCAGCAGCCAAGTCTGTATTTTGTCTTGCTTGAATACAGTGTGGGAATAAGCCTGTTAATTTGGGTTTGCATTTACAGTAATTTCACGACTACAAGGCGCACCGGACTATAAGGCGCAACCCCCGAGAGTTGCAACTTTGTAGCTCAGATAAGGAGTACTGGACTATAAGGCGCACTACTTTTTTTGCAGTGAGGAGCTGCGCGGCGCGCAACAAAGTAGTGAATTACTGGCAGGTTCTCAATTTGCAAAGTATTTTGCTGCTTTTTCGCCACTTTTTCACGGCGATTTTTCGCCGCTTTTTGCCGCTACTTTTCGCCACTTTTTGGCCGCTTTTCGCAGCGATTTTTCGACGATTTTTGGCCGCTTTTTGTGGCGATTTTTTACACTTTTCAGCAGCTTTTCGCCACAATTTTTTGACACTTTTCGGTGGCTTTTCGCCGCAATTTTTTGCCGTTTTTTCGTGGCGCTTTTTCGACGTTTTTTCGACGCTTTTCCACGGCACTTTCTCACCGCTTCTTGTCACTTTCCCGTGGCGCTTCTTGGCGCTTCCCCACGGCCGTGCCGCTTCCCCCTGCTTCTCCCTGCCCAGCAGCCGTGCCGGTTCCCAGTTTCCCCCGCGCAGCGGCCGTGGCTCCTGCGGTTCCTGACTCCCCCCGCACGGCCACAGCTCCCGCGAGTCCTGGCTCAGTTTGCAGACTGCACTTCCGGGTTTGCAATTTTCCGAACTTTGTAGATCAGATAAGGTGCACCGGACTACAAGGCGCACTTCCGGGTTTGAGGGAAAATTTTAGTCAAAAGGGTGCGCCGTATAGTCATGAAATTACTGTACATTTCTTCCGAGGGAGATTCACAGGTGGGGTCTCTCAGGGGTTCTGAAAGAGTTAAATATGCAGCAGGGAGGAAGACAAAGCATGATGAGGAGGTTGATATGTCTTGGATGAAGGTAAATTCCTCCTGAAAATGGATAAAGCGGCAAGAAAGGCATTTGGTTTTCCAGAAGCTGCTAAGAGGAAGGTGGGGCTGTGACAGCAGAACCACAGAATCTCTCACTGAGGGGCTGGAAAAGACCTTGGAGGTCATCAAGTCCAACTTCCAGCTTGGCACCATCACCATAAATCACATCCTCATGGCCAAACCCACAGGTTTTACTCTTCCAAGGATGCTGCAATGCCACCATTTTCCTGGGCAGCTGTTCCAGTGCTTCACCACCCTTTCAGTGAGGAATTTCTTTCCAAATCTCCAGCTTAAACCTCCTCTGGAGCCATTTGAGGCCATTCCCTCTCCTCCTGTCACTGATCCCTGGACCAGAACCAGACTCCCCTGGCTGTGTCCCCCCTGAGCCTCCTTTTCTCCAGGATGAACAAACCCCATCAATACTTATCCCCTTAATTATCTCAGGGTGGCTCTGCCTCATTGTGCCACCACCATCCCTTTTCCCTTGCAACATTCATGATGATTTTTAAATTTACCTCTTTTTGGGGGGCTTTTTTTTTTGGTTTGTTTGTTTGGTTGGTTGGTTTTTTTGTTTTGGTTTGGGTTTTTTTGGGGTTTTTTGTTTGTTTGTTTCTTTGGGGTTTATTTTTGTTTGTTTTTTGTTTTTGAGGTTTTTTTGTTTGTTTTGGTTTGGGTTTTTTTGTTTTGATTTTGGTTTTGGTTTTGTTTGGTTGGTTGGTTGGTTTGGTTTGGCTTTTTTTTTTTTGTTTGTTTTTTCTATTCCTCTTTCCATGAGCTTCTTTTCAGTAGATTTGTGGATCTCCCTGTGTGTACAGCCTCTCTGAAATGCTGCTCTGGATTGAAAAAAATTCCCCAAACCCAGGTTTTTTAGGAATGGGGACGTTCCTGCAGAGTCAGCACAGCGAGAGCACAGATCCATGGAAGGAGCTGGCTGGGAATTAGTGATCCTGTGATAATGTCAGAGAGCTCTCATTAGGCTGCAGGAGGAAATAGGAACATCACCAGGAGCAAATTCCAGTGCTGGGAGCAGGGAACCAGCACCAATGTGGGAAGCAGCACAATAATGTGATTTTAAGAGCTGCAAACCTGATAGAAGGACAAATTAGCCCCCCAAAAAGTAGTAAAGCTTTGGTAATCCATTATTTATGTGTGGTGGAAGGGAATGTCCTGAGTGTTCTTGAATATAAAAACCTGATTGTTTTCAGGCTGTTATATTCCTACTGAACACCCCTCCAGGCCTCAGTGCAAGCAAATTTTAATGCATAAATTAGCAAGGCACATTCTTCTTTCTTATTTTATTTCCCCTTTTTTAAAGTTTGCTGGAATAGTTGATTCCTGGGGACAATCCCATTCTTATCTTTCTGTTACCACTAAAGAGGAATTATTCCCCATAATTCAAACAGGCAATCTGTATCTATTAAGGATTTTCATTAATTAATGGGGGAAAATCTCATAAACCTTACGGCAGCTGGATTCAGGCCTTCAACAGAGAAATGAATTTTCCTCTCTGCTCATCGTGGAAGAATTCTGCACTGAGGAAACCATTCAGCATTTAATCATGCAAATCCAGTGGTTTGTTTTATGAAAGGATGAGATTTGCTGGACACAGTCTTTATTATCTGTTGGGTCCTTCCTGAAGAAATTACCTGAGTTTATGGAATCACTCCCAGAATGGTCTGGGTTGGAGGGGACCTTAAAAATGACACTTAAAAAATTCCACTCCTGCCAGGGACACTTTCCACTAGTCCAGGTTCCTCTGAGCTTCATCTCTCAGGCCTTAAACACTCCAGTGTTTATTTCTGTGGGCAGTGCCTCCCGACCTCATAGTAAAGAATTTATTCCCAATATTTAATCTAAGATCACTCCCAGTTTGAAGCCATTCTCCCTTACCACCCTTGAGTTGCTACTGTTTGATGATTTTAAAAGAAATAATTTCAGGCTCTGTTTTATCCTGCCCCAGCATGTCAGCTTCTGTCAAAATGCAGAACCTGTGGCCTGGATATGAAACTCAATACTGAAAATGAAAAAAAAAAAAAAAAACAACAAACCAAAAACCAATTAAAAAAACAATTGGACAACTGATAATTATAAGAGTATTTATTAATGCATGGAGTGTTTAATATCACAGTTGGTAAGCTCAAAGGCTGATGTTGCTGTGAAGGGAATCTTGACCTTATTTCACGAGAGGCAATGAATTTCTCCTGGAAATGATAAGTGGAGCCAATCATTGCTCCTGAGTCAGCTGCAGCAAGAGCCTGATGTGCTCAGAGCAGTGAATCCCCATCACCCTGCAGCTCTCACAGCGAGCCAAACATCACCCCCACCATCTCAGACTGATCAATAAAATGGGCAGGCTTATCAATTGCTTAACAATTTCATTTCTGGCCCTGGTTTTGTTCCTTTACTTGTCGTCCTAATGAGGTGGAAATAAAATTTGTTTAATCAGACAAAGGCAAAAACTTTGAAGACATCAAGACCTTTCAGCTCTTAATGTCAGTCTTGCAAGGATCTGCAGCTTTTAAAAATCACACAAGCACATGAAAACCTCATCTGGTGGTGTTACTCACTTGTTATTAAATAAAGTCCATGTTGTCTCCTCTCTCTGTTTGGTCACAGTAGAAAAGATAACAGGGACACACTGTGAACCCTGAGCACTGGAAGAGGAATAAAACAGATTAAAATATTCCTGTTCTGAAATCTCCTCAATTGAACTTCTTGATTTTGAGGAGCCTGGGGTCAGTGCTTAGTTCTAGCAATTACACATGATTTTAATTTGAAATTTTAGATCCAAAAAAGACACCCTACACTATCTGCAGGTTTTTCTCTGTTTAGGGGGACTTTCCCCACACAATCCTGACTATTTGTTCAATTGCTCTCTGGGGAGACCTTCTTGTGTAAATTTAAAATTAAAAGCCAGATATGATAAACCTAAAGGGAAATGGAGAATTTTCTGCCTCTCACTTTTCATTTAGTCTCTTTTTTTTTTTAATTTTAATTTTTCTCTCCCTGTTTGCTGTTCCCTTCCAACCCACCCCCCATTCCCACCCAAATTTTATCATTATCTTGGCATTTTCCTTTGCCCTGCAGCCAGTCTTTCCTACATGCCAGGCTTCGTATTCCTTAGCAGTGAAGTGAAAAGAATGAATGAATAAATAAACAAAAATCCTTTATGGGAGGAATGAACTCAAGAACCTCATCCTTATTTAAATTAAACTTGGGTCAGAGAAAAACAAATCTTCTTTCTTCAAGCCCTCCAAATTGTAAGAATTTTTATTTGAAGTGTTACAGATGGAGCACATCACACATCTGCTGGGCTCCTCTCAAAAAGGGCCAGGAAGCAGCACCAGGAGTTATTTGTGCTTTCAATATTTCTACCGTGCCCACTGAAGAATAAAAATCCTGCTGGCAGCCTTGTTCTTAACTGATTGTTACATGACTGGGGACATCAAGGGGATCAAAGTGATTTAACTCTGCAGATGTGGACTGGAAAAAGGCTAATGAAGCATTCTTGCTGGGACATTACATAGTTTAAATTTCATCTTCCATGATGATATTCTTAGGGCTCTGGCAGAAAAAAAGAGAGAAGAGACATAATTGAGGCGTGAATGATGTAATAGTAACACTATTATAAAATAAACGATTTTGTGATTAGCAGCAGAACCCCTCAAACTCAAATGCAGCCCTCTGAAAATGCAGTATTTAGTGAAAAATATTTTTTGGGGTGTAGTCCAGTCTGAAATTAAGACTTCTGTTTTTGGGCTTTTCTGAAAGAGCAGGTCACATAAATAAGAGCATTGTTTGGAAAGTCATCAGACAATAAAAATTGATAGTTACACCTTTCTGGGAAGCAAACAAACCAACATGGCAAATTTCCCTCCCATTTATAAAAATCTGTCTTCTGAACTCTTGACAATCTTCAGTATTTCCTGCAGATGCAAAATTAATTTCTCTTCATCTTGTGGTCTGGGGGAAGGACAGTCTCAGACAGGCAATTAGGAACTGCATCTTCTAGAGAATGTCTAAAATTGGGAATTTTTCAGGCAAAACAGCACAGAGCTGTCTGCTTGTATTGCAGGCATAAAAACAAATGTGAAATGATAAAAGCAGAGCAGTAAAACTCCAGCATACAAAGGACAGAGCCCTGAATATCGAGTGGATTAAATTAATTTATTGCTCTTGCACAGCAACTGGTGTCTTGTCACCGCACATATTTCCATCTCCCCACAAGGACAGCTCCTCTTTTCTGTTTTAAAGCAGTGCTTGGAAATAAAATAAGCCTTTTTTGGAGGAAGCCTCAGTTTGCAGAATGATGAGGCTCATCCTGACACGCTTCCAGACTCACACCTGCAGCAGGTTCTGTCCCAGGCTGGAGGGAGGAGGTGGGACCCAGATTTGGGCTCCTGTTGGTGAAATGAGGTGGCTGAAGGAGCAGCTCTGCTTTCCTCTCTGTGCAGCTCTCTGAAGGCTTTGGAAGAAGGGCAGGGTGGACATGGGGATATTTGGCTTCTCCTCATGGAGCACAGGGCCAGAATAATACGGATGAACTGGTTTATTTCCCATTTTCTTGACTGTATCCCCATTACTGGAGGCTTTAAACAATTCCAGTTTGGTTTTTTTTGTTTGTTTGTTTGTTTTTTTTTCTGATAATCCCTCCCTTTCTAGCATTTGACAGATTACCTGTTTATTTAACTTTTTGTTTCTTTACCTTTATAAATTTTAAGATAAACATTTCATACCACTGTTAGTATCTCAAACTCAAGCATGATAAGTATTCTTTCTTCATTTTCCACCTAAATATCCTTAAAGTGTTCCCCATGACCAGCACTGCTGTTCAGGTCAGACTTTTCAGGAAGTTGGAAGAATATTCCAATGCTGAGGCACAAATTCTCTGATCAGAACCTGGGGTTCATCTCAGGTGTTGTCTGATCAAAGAGCTGGAGTTTAACATGAATTTGTTGCTGAGTTTCTCCTCCAGTCAATGATAGAAGTGGGTCATTCCAAAAGGTCATTCTGCACCAAAAAGGAGGTATGAGATGGATGCCATAAATCACATTCGTTTATCTCTCTCTCCTCCACCCTTCCTCCAGTGATCAGGGAAAACTGGGATTAGAGATTATCTGATTGGAGATCTGAAATCTGCACCCTGATGGGGACCTGGTTCAGTGCTGGGTTTGGCAATGGGGGGTTTGGGATTGGATTCAATGATCTCAGAGGTTTTTCCCAACTAAATATTTTTATCATTCTATAATTTAATGAATAGCTCACCTGGGAGGGAGCCCCATCTAATCCAACTGCCTGGTCACTAACCTTCCATTTTCAGAGGCAAGTGGGTAATTTTAGATGCCTGGTCTGAATTTTATCCCTAAAATTTTAATGGACTGCAGTCCATAAAGAATAATTCCTCCTTAGAAGCCTAAGTTCACATTTATCTGAATGAACATGAACCCGCCTACTTTCATTAATCTAAATTAATCTGATATCTGAACTGCTAAGGAGAGAGGAAAAGTGCTGTCAGATTGAATTTGGGGAAATTAATTTAATTTATTCCAAGTAAAGCAGAGTGGGACAAGGAAGAATAACAACAAATTTTGAAACACCTTCCTACCACTCCTTCCTTCTAATTTCCTCATTAGCCTATTGCAAGTTATATTTATTTTAAGGCACAAATCTGTTCTGAAGTTATTTTAAAGTTCACTTGCTTAGGCACTTGAGAACAGTAGTGAAATAAATTAATTAAAAATCTACTATAACTGACAGCTCCTTGTTAAGTCAGCCCTGCCAAACCTATGCAAAAACAATTACAGTATGCAAATGCTGATGATCCACCTTAATGCTTTTAAATGTCAAAGAATGAAAAATGCATTGGATTATCATAATTTCCTTACTCTTATGATGATGCCGTAGTGATAAATATAAATGTCACTTTTCTGAGGTAGTTTATGGACAAAACAATCACTTCACCACTGCAGGCAAATCAGAGTTGGTTTCTCTGGTCAGCTGTGGACCAGGAAATTAATTCAGCAATATTTCACTATGTCTTTCCAAAATTGACTGAA
>PYHW01009766.1:1336296-1349359 GCA_013186435.1 Turdus rufiventris | reverse complement strand
GATTCAGTCACTTACAGATGTGATTTTTATAAATTCCTGTGTTTCAGCTCAGTGGCCAAGTGGCCACTGTTGGCAGTCAATGAGCATCAAGGCCAGGCAGTCAATGAGAGAATTTATCTTAAATTTCAAGTTTTTGTTTTGTATTGAGCTGATGTTTTTTATCTCTTGCTGATAACACCATTTAGACCTCCACCATCTGCAGGGGAGTTTACAGAGCAGACTCCCCTACAGACACTTGCATTCAAATATCTGAATTCCTTCAAAGGTTCCATTTCTGTAGACTCATACGAGGTTTCCCAATCTTGAAAATATTTTGCTTGATTAACCTGATTTTTATAAAGCATGTTTATTTAGGTTTTATTTTTTAACCTTTGAATTAAACAACCCTATTCCTCTCTCTTTGCATTACTCTCCAATTTCTTGAGAGATGAAATGGAGAATTCAATGAGTCTTTTCCACCTCTCTAATTCAGACCTAGGGATGAACATTCCTTCTGCCTTCTAGAATTCTCAGTCTCCAATTCTTTCCTGTTAACAGAATTTTAAATTTCATTTTATTTTCAGAGTAATGTCCATGGCATCATAAACAACAACACAATCTCAGGAGGTGCGTATAACAATATTTATAACAGGGAAATCATTATTAATTAAAAAAAATAAGATTATAAACATTGCTGGCCATAGAAATTTTTTGAGTGAACTTTATACAGAGAGTGCCACCACAAAAAGAGGTGGCAAGGCAGGAATAAATTCCTGGCAGTGACACTTCCTTCTGTGCAATGCTGCTTTGGATTTAATCCCATCAAACCTTCATGTATTTTGACAGGCCTGACATGGTTAATCACAAGCATGATTTGAGGAGATTCAGTCTCAAAAGAAATGTCATTAGAAGCTGCTATAGGGTAAGAATGCTTTCCCATGGTGTATCAAGGTAGCAAAGGCTGCTGACAAGTTGACATGGAAAGATCTCACTTCTGTTTTAAAAATAAATGTGCTAACTCCTAAATATCATTTCTTAATCGTTTAAACTACGCAGCCCTTTGTGTGCTTCATAGCATGAAAAATGCAATAAAAATACCACCCTGAGAAAGCAGCTGCCTCTCAGCATCTCTAATGACAGCATCAGCTGCTTGTGGGCCCTGACTCTTCTGGGGGGAAGCAGGGAAAGATTATTTCTTTCAAATTCATGGAAAAGCTCAATTATATCTTAATTAAGCCTATTAGTTTCTCCCTTTGGGGGACAGCCTCCCACTTCCACTGGCAGCAAAGCACAGATCTCATGCCTGCCTTTGTTCCCCACCCCCTTTGCTAAATTCCACACAATAAAAAAAATCACAGCAATGCCACATCTGGTGCTTTTATTCCATCAGCATCTCTTGACTGTAACCTTTGGGCCACAGTCACTCTCAAACCTGTCAATAACCATGGAATGCTGCAATTTGCCTCAGAAGTTTCGTTTTGTTGTCTGTGATATACCTTGGAGCATTTGGGTTTGAATAGTTTCATTAGGCTTCAAGAAAACAGGAAAATTTATAGAGTGTTTGTCTTGGTCAGCACTGAGCTACAAGTTTACTCAAGTCAAGGATTTATAACAAATTCTACAATTTTCGGTCTTCCTTCCTTCCTTCCTTCCTTCCTTCCTTCCTTCCTTCCTTCCTTCCTTCCTTCCTTCCTTCCTTCCTTCCTTCCTTCCTTCCTTCCTTCCTTCCTTCCTTCCTTCCTTCTTTCCTTCCTTCCTTCCTTCCTTCCTTCCTTCCTTCCTTCCTTCCTTCCTTCCTTCCTTCCCTCCCTTTCCCATCTCTCCTGAGGTTAGAATCTCATGTAAATAAAAACCATCAGGAAAACAAGCACTAGCTGCATCTTCAACAATTCTGGATATTCCTGATAATTCTTTTTAGGAACTAAAAATAATCCTTTGTATTTACTCCCCAAACACCTGGCGAGGTGGATTTCCTCTCTTCTTTTTCCGTCACAGCCTTTGTGGTCCTATAAAAGATTCCATCATCTCCCTGGACAGTGTTTGGAATTCAGAGAAACCTGCTGAAGAGGTGCTCATGTCTAAAAGGAGCTTGTACCCAAATGGTGGGCAGATGAAATATTGGAGAAAGGGCAAGAGAAGGGAAATATTTTGATCTAAGTACGTAGATCTGAGCTGAATCTCTTCAGAAAGAGAAAAAAAAAAAAAGGAAATTAGAATACTTATATTTCTTCCTCTTTGGTCAGGTGTCAGAGTCATGGGTTTGGATCAGAACATAAAAAAATAAATAATTTTGGAAATATTTTGGAAAATGGAAACACTAAGAATAAAAGTTAAAGCTAGGCAAAAGAGAAGAAGGATTTTATTTAGAAACCAGCTCCAGACCAGTCCTTTCCTTTCCTCCTCACACTGTTTCTCATATTAGCAGTTTTTAAACCCACTCTCCAAATTCAGAAGGTTTCTGAGGTTTTGTTTGGGATTTCTTGGTTCTGGTTTAGGTATGTAAAGGTTGGGTGAGCTGAATCTCCCCTTCCAGCTCAGACACAGCTCTGCTCCTCGAGCCCTTCCCTTCCCCTGGAGGTTTTATGCAGGACCAAGGCACATTTAGGATGGTTCAGCTTCCAAAATGAGACAAGAGCAGGTTCTTTGAACCCAATATAACTGAGGGATTGTGGACAGAGGAAAAACAGAGTGACTGTAAGAGGGGAAAAAAAAAAAAGTAGCACTGCAGTGTATTATGTTTAATTTTATTATTTTAAACATGTCCAGAGGCAATTCAGTGCCTGGAATGGCCACTCCATGGCTCCACCTCTGAGAAGCCATCCACACACAGAGGAGAACAGAGAGCTCTGCAGGGAAATGCACATTTATTTCATTTATTTCAAGGATTTGTTGATGTTAAGGCCCAAAAAGATCATCACAACCCTCAGATTTGATCCAGAGCAGAGAGCACTCACTCAGGAGTTTATATTTTTAAAGAGCCACCTGAGCCTATTTGAAATATGGCAAGCAGTGCAGGAATCCTCAGTTTTACTCCTTCCTTTCTATTTCTGCCTCTGAGTTTATGTATTGTGAGTTCTTTCAAACACTGGGGCAATGCAAGCTTCGCACTTTTGCCTTTGTTTGGAACAAAATCCAGCACCGGTCTGGTGCTGCTGGGAATTCTGCTCTTCCTCAAAGCTGCTGTGGCTCAGCACCTGGTGTGCAAACCATCCCGTGCCTGCAAGGCATTTGTCACTAAGTTCACCTTAATTTTTAGAAGATTTTTTTTTTCTGATTAAAAAACCAAGAATTCTCCAAATAATATATTAATGCATCAAAATACTTGGAGCTGGAATACTTATCTCATGTATTCAGTAACAGAATTTTGATTATTCTGTAGCAAGAAATGTCTTTTCACTTTGTATTAGTGACTTCAACAGAGGTAAGGAATATTGTAGGGTGTAAATTTATTGGTTTATTTGTAAAGTTTTGAGATTTGCAGCACCCCCCCAAAAAAACCCCCTGGGCTTGGTTCAGAACTTCCAGTGCTTCAGGAGCCATTCCCAACAGGCAGTTTGTGCTGGGAATTGTTGGTTTTAGTGCTCTTTTTGGTGGTTTTATTATTTGGTTTTAAAGATGAGAGTCTCAGCATGCATTTGGGTCTAAAAACCAGAAAATAATTTGATTTAACTGTACAAATGTAGCTATAAAATATCTAAGAGATACAAGCAGATAACTCTGCTTTTTGGGGTTTGGGGTAATTATGAAACCAGAGATTATTTAAGGCACAAATTCCCTGCCAAGGGTCTTAAATGTGGGTGTTGGTAAAGAATCTTCTTTGTTAAATTTATTTAACATACATTATTAGTATGTTATTTATGCTAAATCATAAAGTAAATTATTATTTGCATTCCTGGCACAAAGTTAAGGAAATCAGAGAGACAAATGGAGTAAATCTACCTCATCTGGAGATGTGCAATCCAGATTTACAGGGTTACCACCTCTAAAAATAATATTATTAGTCTTGTTTCTTTATATTTACTACAGCAGCAGTTTGAAAACTTTCCTGTCAGGTGCCAAATCCTGTTCTGTTCCCTGAAAACTGACCATTCACAGAAATTAGAAGCAGAATATACTGTTAAAAACAACTTTTCTGTTTCCATTTTAAAGAGGAGAAATTAGGCCAATAGGGACTAATTATATATCCAGTGGAGCCTGGAAAAATAGTTGTTAGTTTAATTAATTATTGACAATTAGAAAGTAATTTTAATATAAGTTTTTGCTTCTTGGCATAGCTGTCAGGGCACAATCCCTGTAGAGAAACAGCCAAGAGTCAGCAAAGGGGGTTCATGCTTAGTCCAGGGTCTTGTAGAAATTCAGATTTTTATTGGGTTTTTATTGCCATCTTCACAGCAGCTTTAATATTTTTAACCTCTCTAACAGGGAGATCATCTCCCCTCCTTTGGAGAAGCCACCTGTCCATGCTGGCTGTACCTGAACTTCCATTTTTCACAAACCTGCTCCTTTCACATGGCTCAGTCTGGCTATGGAATCCCCTCCAGCTCCATGGCTTTGCAGTTTGCATTCCATCCTCTTTCATGCCCTTCATGATTTTTCATTTTTCCTGTGGGTTGGCAGCTGGGAGGATTCATCCCAGCTTATATTGGCAGCCCAAGGCAGGTGGCAAAACTGCCTGGGAAAAGAGATCAAATGAGAAGAGACACATCTGACTCTGGTTCCCTGGAGGAGCCTCTGTTTCTCTTCACTAAAGAGAGCAGGGAAAAAAAAATCTGTGCTTAACCCTGTCGTTTCAGATTGTGAAAAGTTATGGAATAAGTATCATTTTGCTGTCTTAGAAAATGGAATAAATTTCTTTGAATTATTTAATCCAATGTCCCAAATTACCACATCCTACTTTTTCCTGCATGAGAAGGTGAATAAAAATTTAAGCATGTTCTGATTCCTTTTTCTTCCTTTTCCCTTCTCTTTTAGCACTATGTTCTTTTGAATTTCATATCAAACAGCATCAAAATAATACTTGTCATCCATATACAGCACTGTATAACAGAATAAGCAGAACTTCTGCAAAGAACCTTGAGAAGTAAGAAAAGAGATGCTTTGTTTCCAATAACGTGTAATAATACTTCCACAAACTTTCAGCTTGAGATATAATAAGATAATAGCTGGGAGAAATAAAAGTTTTTCCAGAAAAGTCCAGACTTATGTTTTTGTAGGTGTTTTTTTTGGTGGTTTTTTGTTTGTTTGTTTGTTTCCTTTTTGGTCTTCTTTGTTTTTTTTGGGTTTTTTGGGTTTTTTTGGGTTTTTTTGTTTGGTGTTTTTTTGTTGGTTTTTTTTTTGTTTGTTTGTTTGTTTGTTTTTTGTTGTTTTATGGGGGTTTTTTTGGTTCGTTTTTGGTTTTGGTTTTGGTGTTTTTTGGGGTTTTTTTTTTGGGGGGGGGGGGTTGTTTTTTTTTTTTCCTGGCAGTGGACAGTAGTAAAACTTTTCTTTTTAACCTGCAGTAAAATACTCTTGAACTGCAGCAGATGAGCTCTACCATCTGAAGTATCTTCCAGGTAGTTCGGTGTCAGATGGACTTCTGCCCAAATACTGGGAGGAAAATGTGTTCTGCCTCCAAAACAAACTCACTTCCAGAAGACAAACAAAAGAAGAATTCTCAGGTTTTATGAACTCACCAGGTCAGGTCAGGAGCTGGCAGTGAAAAGGAGAACACACCTGTGGTGGAAAAGGGCGTGCACAATGCGCTGCTCAAAGGATTTAGAACCAACAGGACAAAAGGGGATTGTCTGCAGCATTTCAGTGTGGAAAAGCTCAGCCCAACACCCTGCCCTGAGCATGGGGCTGATTGTGTAGGAGGGAAGTTAAGGATGTTATTGTTCTACTTTAGGACTGTGAGGGATACCTCATTAATCCAAGAGGTGTTACAGACCCATCCAGAAAACTCCCGGTTCTTGAGGGTTTCTTTAGTCCTAAATCAGTGTCACAAGGTGTTTGCTCCTTGCAGGAGTCCAGCCTTGTCTCCTAAACCCAAGGTGATCATGACCTCATCCTGTGTCTCTCACAGCCCTTGGTCTCTTCTTCAAGGCATCCAGCTCAACTCCTGGCCCAAAGACATCCCAAAAATCCCACCCTGTGCCTGGGAGCACTGGCCAAGTGTTTCTGGAATTCTGGCAACCTTGAGACCCTGACCATTCCCTGGGGAAGAACCTTATTCTGCTCTCCCAACACAAAACTCCTCTGACACAACTTTGTGCCATTTCCACTCCTGGCTGCTCTCTTCCCTGGGTTTGCTTGTGGAAAATCAGCTCTGCACAACAGGGCTGGGCCATGCACTTACCCACCTCTTTCCCTGAATTCTGCTCCTTGGGTGTGCATTTGAACTCCAAATTCTGCTCCTTGGATATGCATTTGAACCCTGAATTCTACTTCTTGGATGTCCATTGGAACCTTTAATTCTGCTCCTTGGATGTCCATTGGAACCCCAAATGCTGAGGTTGGACTCTTCTTGAGGGCACAAAAAGGAGAAAAACTTAAAACAAATGAAAACTGCCTCTTCCTTTGGTGTCTGGAATGCTTGGGATGCTAGATCAGTTAGGGTGAGCATTCACTGGCCTGTCCCTCTGGATTTTGGGTCCTGAGATCCTTTGCAGTAGAGTTTGAGGCACCCAAGCAGATTTTGGAGTTGTTTCTTCTGTCTGTGTGCAGATGGAGATACTTCAGAGGTTTTTGTCTTTCTCAAACCAGGGCATTCTTCAGATGTGATATAAAAGTCACATCTAATAGAAAAGTTGGCAGTTCTGCCCTTTCATCCCTTTGAGTTTTCAACATCATCTTTTCCATCAGTGGCACAAGAGAAAAAAAAGGTGAAAGGCATTAATTTTTTTAACATGAGCAAGACAACAAATTTCCTCTTACTGTTGTTCTCAGAGACGGATTTATTTTCAGTTTTTAAAAATTAATTGAAAAAGGAGAAATCATCATGAGACAGAAATGGGAACTGGACAATTTCAGCCCACACTTGTTAATTTTGCAATGGTATAAGCTATGAAATATGGGCTTATATAAATAAAATTTTTGACAGCTGTAACCGTGAACACTGTGACTGTCCCTACCTGTGGTAATAATGTAAAAGTGAAGAAAAAAATTCTCCTCATAGGCTCCAGCAAGAGTTAATTTTCAAGATGGTCAAATATTTCAAAATACTGAACTAAAAATAGCAGTGTTCCTGTAAGTTGTTTAAAGAGCTGGAAAAGCTCAGGCTGCAAGAACAGGGTAAAGCCTCTCACACATGCACAAACTCAAACATGTACAGTCATTTCTTTGAATTAAATTCTTTATGAAAAAGGAAAAAAGAAAAAGAAAACCAGAGCTATGATGCTGTTTGCTCAGCTGGGCTCATGTTGCCAGTGAATGTTTGGTTTGAGCCCTATGGGTACCAAGCTGAACAAATGCAATGTTTATCACACTGTTAATTAAAATATTTCTTTAAAAGGCTTTTTTTTTTTTTTTTTTTTTTTGGGTCATAGCTAAGGAATCCTGCCTGCAGGTACTGTGTTGTCTCTTTTCCAAAATATTATCTCCTTCCATTTGAGGAATAATAGAAGGGATGCACAAACTGTTGGACACCTGGGCTTTGCAGCTGGCACTTTCTTCTAATTTTTTCCCAGCAACTATTCTCCATGTAAGGATGAAACCTATATTTTCCCTTCAGAAAGCATAAAAGCAAGCAAATAAGGAGAAATTCAATTAAAAACCCAGAAAGACAAACAGAACAAACACTAAATGCATTGGTGAAGTCATAAAGCAAAAAGGAACTGAGATCTTTATCACACAAGAAGTTACACTCAGAGCAAACAATTGGCAGTGGGCAAGAATGAGATCATGAAGGTGAAATTCTTTATATTTCACTTAAACTGTCCAGTTTTTAGCATCAGCCATGACAATCTGTGCATTTCCAGCATCTGCTTATGTTGGAATGATTCCCTTTTAGGAAATGCTTCTATTTCCACAGCAGTCATAAGGTCAGCGTAAATACTTGAGCATAGAATTTTAAAAACCCCTAATTATTAGGTAGCTGTGGAGAATTTTGTCTTAGATACAACCACATGAATCACTTACGGCACCTTTTACCATTCTTTCCAAAAATAAATATTTGGGTCCTGAGATCTGTAGAGTGTTTGCATGGGATATTTTGCACTCTCCTGAAGAAAGAATTTGCCTCACCTTGTCTTGGCTGTTCTTTCAAGACCAGGCCTAAGTGCTGGCCTAAATATGACCCCTTCTCTCCCCATCTGTCTCTCCTGCCACACAGCAGCTGCTCCATAGGATCCAATGCCAAGGCTCCTTCCAGCTTTTCCTCCAATAGCTCCAGCGCTGGCCAAGGTTTGTCAAACAGCTCTGTCCTGAAATGAATGGGCCAGGAGACCAGCTTATTTTTAAGGCCTTTATTAAAGCTCAGCTTTGCGTGGGGAGCCCAAGGGGTTGTGCACACCATCGCTGTTCCTACTGGATGATGCAAAGAAGGAGGAATTCAGCTTTGTTTCTCAGCAGGACAGTCCCTCGGAAGGCACTGCTGGCTCTTGGTCTGGGGGGTGTCATGCTGGCCAAGAGCTGTTTATGTCATGGTGACAAGGTGAAAAAGCTCTGGTTGGTGATTTCATCTTCTCCACTGTTTTCTCAACCTGGGAGTACCATTTTTAGTCTTGGATGTTATGTTGGTTCGTTGTTTTTAGGGGTTTTTATCACTGAACGGTGTCCCATGAGCACTTGCTGTCACACACCATTTTGGAGGGAGCAGTGGAGGTGGGCGTGGATACAGAGGGGGTACTGGGACAGGGGAAGGGACAAACAGCTGGGAGCATCAACAATTTGCACAGACATAAAACATTAACAACAAATAGTCAACACAAATGAAAATTATAGTCAACACCAACAACAATTACAGTCAACACAAACAACAATTACAGTCAACTGGGTAGACACACATCAACACAAACATCAACAACTGGGTTAGACACCTTGTAGAGAAAAACTTGTATCTGGGAATTTATTCCCCACATATCTTGTCAGAGCCAGCCTAGAGCACTCCAGGAGCTCTGCTGGCATGGGGAAATGTTCTCCAGGCTCTGGCTCTGGTGTTGATTGGTCCATTTCCTGAGTAACACGGGAATGGCGCCATCACTCAGTCCCTTTGCCCATCCTCCTCCTCCTCCTCCTGGGAATGGCTGTTGGTGCACTCCTGCTCCTCAGCCTGGTCCCTGCTTGGCTTAGGACCCCTGCTAATGACCCCTGCTAATGACCCCTGCTAATTACCCCTGATCCAGGCATGGGTGGCATGGCAGGTTGCTCAAAGCCATATTATTTCCTCTTCTTGCCCACATCATTCCAGAGGCCTCACTCATGTTGGTACTCTGAAATGCAGAGGAATGACCAAGGACCAGGCTGTGCCACTCAGATTAAATTATTTTTTCACTTTTCCTGTATTTTTTTCAATCTGATGCTGCACCTTGATCTGTCAGGAGAGATATTATCTGTGTGTCAGCAGTGTTCTGGCCATGTTGACATATTTATACATATTTTAAATGAAGTTTTTCCCCATTTACATGACCAGCTGGATGTCATAGCTTGTAACTACATTCTCAAAAGTTTCTTGGTTAAAAATACTGAATTACCAGCAATTATATCTCAAGTAAGTGGTTCTAGCATTTGAACTCTCATCCAAATGCAAGAATTACTATTGCAATTCCTGTCCTTGAGACCAAACAAACCAAAGCAGCCAAAGGTGATTGCATGGTCAGATCTGAGTATCAGGATAAGCATGCATCAGAAAGCAATAATCAGAAGTATCTGAAATGGTAAATATAAGAATTCTGGGGGAAAATAATGTCCTTTCCCAGTGCATGTCCAAGAAGGTAGACTGTATCAGAGAGCTGAAAAGCATTCCTGGAAATGTTTTTCTCTGAGAAACCACACATCTACTCTGAAGCCAGGGAAGAGAAAAACAAACGTGATTTTGGAATCTGTACTGCAGATCCAGCTCAGGCATAAAAATCAATCCCATTGGTTTTAGTACATGTGGGAAAAGAAGGGCTGGAAATGGAGATCAGTGTCTTTGTTGTGGATGACCCAGGGTCAAGGTCTCACCCTTTCACCTCAGGTTGTCTTGCAGTGGAAACATTTCAAAATTATTTTGTCCCACTCAGTCCCTTAATGAGATATCTCTTATCTTTTGGATTCCTCAGGCAATCCCTCTCTCCCAGAACTCTTTTAAGCTGTCCTGGTTTTTTCCTCCTATGTGGCCATTCAAGCAGAGGAGTTTTCATTCATGAGTTTTCATTCCCTCATTCCTCTGTGCCTTGTGGAGTCACCACAGAAGAAATTACAGAAATTACAGCAGAAATTACAGAAAGCCACTGAAATATCTTTACTCCTTTTGATAACACAAACAAGGAATTTCCACCAATTTCTCTTCTCTTTGGCCAGCAGACACAAAAGTAGCTACAACATAATTTCCACAGTCATAAAATTTCAAGTGAAGGCGTAAATCTCAAAGAGAAGCAAATCCACCATGCAATAATTCATTCCAGTGACTGGGCAGTCTTAATAACCACTCTCTCATTTAAACGTTTAATTATCTAAGAGTTTGTCTGTCAGAATAAACTTCCAAGTAAAATAATAACTAGACCATCCAGTAACAATTGCTCAGTATTTTATAAACTGTTGAAGTTTTTAATAGTTATTGTATAAACTGTGGATGGTGGTGACAACACAGCATGTCAGGAGGTCTAGGGAATGTTGCA
Source organism: Turdus rufiventris (assembly GCA_013186435.1). Lineage (NCBI taxonomy): Eukaryota > Metazoa > Chordata > Aves > Passeriformes > Turdidae > Turdus > Turdus rufiventris. The sequence goes on along the minus strand of PYHW01009766.1, from coordinate 1,338,584 downwards.
AAGGAGATGGGACACTGGAAATGTTCTGAATTTCAGATTGGTAAAGAGTTTTGTATGAATTGATGAACCCAAAAGAAGAAAGTCATGTAAAACTCAGGTGGTTCACAAAAATTATCTGTGTTAGGTTTTCTGCTGAGATAAGAGAGAGGGAGGCATATTCAAAAGGTGATTATTTTGGCAGTTGTGAATGTTAAATTTCTGTCTGAAAATATTAGTAATGCTCTATAGATTGCATGGGGAATTCAAAAAAACAGATCTGAATAAATGCTAGACTTTGACATAGCTGAGTCTTTGGGTTTGAGAGCAAAATTGCTGATGTGTGTCTGGAATTGATGACATTTGGAGAATTCTGAGACTCTGACAAAGTGTTGCATTTATTTCTGTTCAGATGAACCTCATTCTTTAATTTTCAATGAAAAGAATGCAGATAGTAGTGCAGGTAATTCCTTTTTCTCTGATAACCTTTTATCTACAGATACCACATGCAGTGATTAACCAGCTTATTTGTACTTGCTGTGAGTGGAAGGAAGATCAGGAGAATGGTTTAAGAGCTGGAGGTGTTCAACTGTTACTGGATAAAAGACATTCAAAAAGCACAAACAGAAAACAAACATTCTGGCACCCCCCACCACCCAAAAAAATTTACAGATTTCTCTTCTGGAAGGCACTTCACAATGCCAAAAATAGTTAAAATGCTTTTGAATACACAGAATTCTAGAAAAAAGTGATGCAGCTCATTTTGTGGAATCATTCAAATCAAAGCAGGTATTTTCTTGAAACAAATGAAGCTTTGCTGACCCATACAATGCTCGGACCTCTTGGTGTTATTCTGTAAATGTGGATGCACAAGCTGAACTTAACTGTCCAATAGAAATCCAAGAGGATTTCTTGTGAAACAGCATTATCTGAAAAATTGGTACATGCAGGTTAGGTCTAAAAAAGAAAATCCAAGGAATTATTATACATGTAGAGGGACATAAAGGCAGAATAACAAATTTCAGGTTAAATATGTTCTATTAAAGGTGAGGTGACATCAGCTCTGTTAGTTTTTAGTGGGAGATGAATTTGTGGTTCAGAAAACTCTGAATCGTAGCCATGGAGGAAGAAATCTATTGTAGATGGGATGAAGTAGCCTGGAAATCTCATCCTGTGGCTTCCATTCTTTTGAATAATTTCACTTCAGCAAAGAAATGCATTAATTTCTCATGCCAATAAAATATTGAATAGATTCCTGAGCAATATATTAAAGGAGTGTAAAGAAAAGGAAGTAAATACATTTCATAAGTTTAACACGAATATGTATAGTGTCCAATTATATGCACAATGCTCAGAAACAGGATGGAATTAATATTTAATTATTAGAACTTGCTATCAATTATTAAACATTTCCACATTGGAGTTTTTTAAGGGCCAACTTACAATAGAAATTAAAAAATACCACATACTTGTGAGTCACTGTCTGCCCAAACTAATGTCTTCAGAGTGACTCATTCTGATGTATTTAGCCCATAAAATACCAGCATTTAAACTGTTCCTGAAAATACATTTATATCCCTTGGAACCAAAGTTTTGTCTTTAAACTCATCATGAACTATAACACTTGTCTTATAAAAGCCCATCAGTTGACCATTAGAGACTCTTCCACAAGAGAAGATGGAAGATATCTTGTAAAATTTATTTCCCCATTAATTACAGGGATTTGTCTTTTCCTGAATGAATCATTCCCACCTCATGGAGCCAGGTTCCCATAACATTTTTTCAAGGCAGTTGAGGGAATCAGGCAGCAAAGCACTTAAAAAGCAAAATCTGTTTCTCAGCACTGCTTTTATGTTCCCAATGAGTTGTTTTTCCTCTTTCTTACTGTGAAATGCCCAGCGCAGAGTTTCACAGGATCGTGGAATGGTTTGAGTTGGGAGGGACATTAAATAATCTGGTTTCACCCCCTTCCATGGGCAGGGACACCTTCCACTGTCCCAGGCTGGTCCAAGCCCTGTCCAACCTGGCCTTGGACACTGCCAGGGATCCAGGGACAGCCACAGCTTCTCTGCAAAATCTGTGCTGGGGCCTCACCACCTTTACAAGGAGGAATTTCTTCCCAATATCCCATCTAACCCTGTCCTACTTCAGTTTGAAGCCATTCCCTCTTGTCCCATCTTTCCATCCCTTGTCCCCATCCAGCTCTCCTGGAGCCTCTTCAGACCCTGGAAGGAGTTCTGAGCTCTCCTTCTCCTTCTCCTTCTCCTTCTCCTTCTCCTTCTCCTTCTCCTTCTCCTTCTCCTTCTCCTTCT
>PYHW01009766.1:1303724-1331972 GCA_013186435.1 Turdus rufiventris | reverse complement strand
GAAAAGATAAAGAACAATGCCCTGCCTGGTTTCAATGGATGGCCCATTAGCAGAATATCTCCCACAGAGATCAGGATCACTGCTCCCACCCTCAACAGATGGTGATAGAATCGATACCTTTTATCACATTCTATATTGTAACCCAAGTCACCGTGATCGGAGGAAAGGAGAAATTGGAATGCTGAAGATGCTCAATCTCTTGAGTAAATTGTCCTCAACGTGTTCCTTTGCTCCTTGTGCTCCCGCAGCTCCTCCATGGGGTCCTGCAGGGACGTTCCCACCCCTACATGGCTCTGAGGTTCCTGCAGCTGCTCTTACCCATCCCCTCCACATCTCAGCTCTATCAGCACTGCACAGTTTGTACCATTTGCCACAAGGTCTGTGAAAACCTTTATAAAATATCTCATGTCTCTGTGTGATGGGAGCAGAGAGCAGAACTTGAACATCACAAGTGCAAGGGAACTTAAACACATTCACAGGTGCTGCTGGTTACTTAAAGCATAGAGGGACAGAGTGATGGAGTGGGTAAGAATTGAAGGAGAATAATTCAGGAGAGAACATTTCTAGCTGATACTCAAAAGGATGAACTTCTAAAATTCATCTCACCCCTATATTCTGTTGTTATAAAACCCCTGTTGTAATAAAATGAGTATTTAAGGGTATAATATTATTATCATTCTCCTCTTGCAAGTCATTCCAGGCTAAGCATCTTTTCTAGGTGAGCAAGTAAAATTGAATAAAGCATTTTTTCCCAGCTTTCATCTTTATCAAGATGCTTCAATTGCCAACAGTTAGAAACAAACGATAAAATAGTTATGCCTGGAATCAATATTCAACACAAAGAACATGAAAAGAATATCTATAATATATATACTAAATCATCACTGCTTGTCTAGATTTAGTGGAGCTGCTTGTGCACTTCAAGAGGGAGAAAGAAAATCTGAGTTACAGCAGATCTGTCATTGACCCTCTCTTTACTACAAGCAGCTGCATTTAATGAAATTTTAATGCTGCAATCATCTTTACTCAACCAAGAGGATGATGTGTTACTCCATGCACTCACATTATCTCTGTAGTTATTTAAATGCCTTTATGTACCACCATTCCCACACCTCTCATTTTCCCCCCGCTCTAGCGCAAGGAAGAAGTAGAAAGTGGGAAGAGAAAACTGAATCATGTCTTAGAGGAAGATTCTGTGTGTAGGAGGCAACTCATGCCCACCTGAACTTCACCTGAGATAATTAGTGTAATGTTAATTCATCTTTTCTCAATTTCTACTTAATATATTAAAGAGTCCAGGATTAAAATCCTCTCATCCTGAAGCAGGTAACTCACATTTTAAGAGATCTATGTCTGTAATGACTGGGAAAACTGCAAGAAGTCATTTTCTCCCAACCATAGGCATCTGAATTTGGGGGAAATTAAGTCTGCAGGACAGAAAGCTGTTGCTGAGGGTCCCTCTGAAACTGGGAAACTCCTTCTGAAACTGGGAAACTCCCTCTGAATTGGGAAACTCCCTCTGAAACCCTCTGACCCCCTCCCTGGGCCAAGGGCAGCTCAGTGTAGAGGTGACACATTTCTGAGACATTAAATAAATAATTTGTACATTATGTATTTTTATTTCATTATAAATGCACATTATTTATTTTTTTTTTCTCATCTCAGTATCCTGTTTTGGGAGAAATCTGAAGTCTCTCAGAAGTTCAGCTCTTCTGGTTTCCTGAGCATCCTGAAACTGTGTCCTGAGACAGAAATTCTGCTCGTGTTCATCCAGCATACCACACTCTAAAATATACTTTATTTTTGATATTAACAGAAAACACTTGCCAATTTAAACATGGAAAAGCTATGGCTGTGTTCTGTGTGCTAGAAGGGGGAATTAGAAGCACAACACACGACCCAGGTTGTTGGACTGCACAAATCTGTGCAGTTAAATACAGGTATAACCTGCAGCAGGATCAGGATTTTGCCTACAACAAGGTGCAGAAAATTGTTCTCCTTCTTGGAAATATAGATTAAAAAGAAAAGAAAAAGAAAAAAGAAAAAGAAAAAGAGAAAAATAATATTAATGTGAATAGAAATAGAAATAGATAGGAATAGAAATAGAAATAATAGAAATAGAATATTCTCAAGATTTAGTTACACAGAAATGTAATGATAAACCTTGAATGATAAATTATAATTTATTTACCTTGATGGTAAATGATAAACCTTGGTGGTTCCTCTAGAAGATGATAATTTATGCAATAAATACTGCTAAAAATACTTTATGGTAAAATATTTTATACACTCAGAGTTTCATTTTGTTCATTTCCTGAGAGCAAAATGCCAGAAGGAGCAAGTGAAAGGGAAATGTCTGTGACTTTTAAATTCATATGAAAGAATAAGCAGATAAGAGAAAGTGTGGCATAATAATAATAATAAAAAGAGTGGACAGAATAATAAATTAATTGTGGTTCTATTTACTAAACCTCACTTGGTGAGGTACAGTTTCAAGATACAAGAAGAAGGTTAAGCTGAACAAATAGAGAAGTCTGCAAAGCTCCACAGGACATTGATGTGACAGCTCCTGTGAGATTATTCCTTGGATCACCTCCCTGTGAGCAGAGGGCAGCTTGGAAAGCAGAGTTCACCTTGCAGAAATGGAGGTGGCAAATGCACATCAGGTGATTTGTATCTTCATGGTGAGTCTGTCAGAGGAGCTCAGTGTGACAAGTTCAGTGTAAATGTCACCACTGAAGATTCCTGAAGTTAATTGTGATTAGTCCTAGTTTTTTACAATTTTTCCAAACCCAAACAGCAAAAATATCTGAGAACTAGAAAAGTTACTCCAATATATGTAAGTGGAATCAGGTCCCATTTCTTCAAATTTTAACTGAAATCCACTGTAATAATTAAGCACAGAATTAAGTCTCCTTTTGAAGCCTGTCCCCCTGCTCTTATGTCTCTGTGGTGGCTGTCCTTGATCTGTGTGGATTTTTGATGCTCTGGGTGGAAAACCAAACACGAGCAGCTCTGTGAGGAGGCATTGCTCTGGAATTCCTTCCATTCAACCCCACATTTAATCATCATCTGTGCAGGAGCTCGGGAAGATGTGGGAGGAACGAGCAAACAAATTCCTGACTGCTAATCAATAACGAGTAACTGCTGAAATCATGATATGGCAACTTTAAAAGAGAATCTTCAAATCCTTCTTTGCACTGGGATTCTCTTTCAGCTTTTCTTTCTCCAGCCTTTTCTATACAGACTGCTGTGGGATTTGCTGTGTGGGACTGGAGTGATTTTGCTCTAGCTGGGGGAGCTCTCAGTGTTTTTCTCTGTTTATAAATGAAATAAATGATTTCTCTGCTGCTCTGATCTGGTTATGGGACCTGTGCAGCAGTTTTGGAATATAGTTCCCTTCTGCCCTTGGGCATCATGGCCATGATGAAGCACATCTCCATTCCTCCCCAAAGCACCTGCCAAGGGATGCTGCTGCTGCTGGCAGCTGCAGGGACCTCTGCAGGAGAATTTCAGCTTTCAGGGCTGCTTATCCTTCCCTGAAAGTCCTCTCCTATGTTCTGCACTATGGATTGGGTGCACAGCGTGGAAATGAAACATGGAATTTCTGTCAGCCTTCCCATTATCTCTGGCAACATCTAAAACTACACTTCGATGTGATTTCAATTCCTAATAAAGAAATATTAGCCATTATGATTTAGTTTAAACACTATTTAAAACATCCTCATAAAGCAATTCAATAGTGTGTATATAAAATACAATTAAAATTACACACATGCACACACGATGACTGTGATTTTTTTGCAATCAGAAGTTGTTATCTCTTACTTCACCCAGTCTCAAAATACGTTTTGTGGAAAAGGAACAGCTCCAGCCAGCAACAGGATCAAATTTTATCTTACCATAGAACCAACACACACTTTGCTCCACAGAGTTTGCACAAGTCATAAGTGCTGTTCTAGAAAATGAACACAGCAAATACTCCTTTGTTGAACTATTAGAAAATGATGGAGTTACAGTCTATGGAGTTCTCCTTGCCAACACTGCAAAGAAATCAGCAATGCTTTAACACCCAGAGAGCAGCTGGAGAGGGAGGAATCCCCAGCAGCTACCTGGGAGAAGTGGAGATGGCTTTTGGGAGGAAACCACAAAGTTATAAGGAGTTAAAATGCCTCTTTTAAACCAAAATTATAATGTGCAATATGCAGCCTGGAAAATGGAAAAACCAACCTGGAAAAATGTTTGATTTCTAAAGAATTCCATCAGAAAATGGCAGGTACAATGTGATGGTCTGAACCTGCAGAGACAGATGCTTGTTTATTTTTAATGTGTAAGGGGTAAATATAATATATTAAATATATTATGTAAAGATATATCCATACACAGAGGGAGGCCATGAAAGTGGGCAGCTACCATGAAATAAGAGGCAGGACATAGCTCAGAAGAACAGGCAAGTCCCCACCTCCCCAGCAGCTTGAAATGCTTTAAAAGTTCTGCGTTTTCACCACATGGAAAATCCCTTTTCCTTCTGTCCCCCCAGGTTTCTCAAAGGGTCTCCAGGGTGCCCACCTGGGTTTCTCAAGCACTTTGCTGAGGTTTCCAATCCCTTATGCACAGGTGTAACTCTTGGGTGTGGGGACTATGTGAACACTTCATTTTACTCTGTTTTCACACTTCATTTAGCAGGATAATCCCCCTTGTCCCTCTCTCCCAGTTATCAGTTCTGTGAACACTCCCTGGAGATGTGCATCTCTCAGCCTGCAGAAAACACAAAGTTCTGTTTTACCTCTTCCAGTGCTGTTCTCCACCCAAAAAGGATAGAAAAACCCCATGAATTTAAATCATTCCTATCTACAACTTGCAGCATGACTATTCTGTCTGGCATGTGAATTTGCTGTCATGATAATGGCAAGCTCTGCAAAACATGCAATATATATTTGTTATTCATATCTTTAAAATATTAGCTGGCACATACACAGTTTAGTAACCATGGCAACACTGATAAATTTGAAAATAATGGCTCTTATTTGCTGTTGTACAAAAAGGTCAAGGACTGAACACTCGGAGCACAAACAGGAAGAGCCAATTTTGAGGATTAACTGCTGGAATTGGTGGTGTTAGCATTCCCCATCCTGGTAACATTCATCCCTGGACACAAGGGACCCATTAGGGGTAAAAAAGGGAAAATATCTCTCTTGAGTAGCAGCAGGGAGCCACAAAATTTCCACTTTCCATAAAATGTATGATTTCCTCTTATTTTTCCCTTGACCTTTGAGTGATTTCATTTTTCTTAAAATCACCCTAATGACCTTAAAACTTTCCCAGAACTGGGATAATAGGATATAGTATGACTCCACACATGGACAAATATTGACAGAGAACATGCACATAGGAACTTGCTGCGAGCCCTGCTGGGCCTCCACCCTAATTGTTATTGCCAATACCTGTGGCAGGCTTTTTATCAGAGAATTAAATGGCCTGGCATTGCCTCGTGCTGAGCAAACAGGGGCTGCAATCCCAGGAAAAGACATCTGGATGGCCTCAGTTTGGACAGAACCTGGCTGTGCTGAAGTCTGTCATTTTTTATGATTTAAAGTCAATATCTAAACAGGCTTTAAATTAAAAAAAACTGGATTTAAATCAGAAATGCTGAGGAGGTGTGGCTTCAGGGACTGGAGCAGCTGAAATAAGAAATACTGGAGATATCCATGATTTTTCCTATTGTATCAGGGACAATTTGCCATCAGCAGGATTTGTCTGTGCATGAGAGTGCTCAGGGTGCTGAGTGGGAGAAGAGGAGCTCTGAATTTCAGGAGAGCTTCAGTGGATGCAGCAGAACAAAGGGGCAAAGCCCTGGTACAGATGGGCTTTAATTTTATTTAATTGTAAACCCAGAGAAACAAGGCACTGCCACTTGGCAAACAAAGGGAGGATGGAAATGCAACCAGGGCTCCATCTGGACTCAGCCCCAGAAGAAAAGGTTTTGGTGAAGCAGAAGATGTGAGAGAAATTCAGGCCAGGAATTTCCTTATCATTTTTTCAGAGAAATCACAGAATTCCAGAATGGTTTGGGTTGGAAGGGACCTTAAAGATCATCTCATTCCACCCCCTGCCATGGGCAGGGACACCTTCAACAGGTTCTGATGGGGGATTAAAGAGGATGGGCAAGGTCATCTTCTCTCCTCCGCACACTGTGGGGCAAGAAGAACACTGTCCTGATGGGTTTCGCATATTTGGGTAGCACATTGGCTGTGAAAATGTAGAGCTCCTCTTTTCTGCAGTGTTAAAAAAGCGGTGAGGCTGTCCTCAGCTGCTGGTTAGGGAAGGCATAATCCATCCAACCAGGAATTTTATAATTATTTTTGGGTTTGATTGCAAGCTCTGCAGGTGGGTCTCCTCTTAATATTCCTCTTAGTGTCAGCCTGAGCAGAGCTGGGCAGGAACTCAATTTCCCACTCTCCTCCCAGTGCTTTGGATCACCAGGGATGCAGCTGAAGAGGAAGAGCAGCTCATAAATCTGTCCCAGCAGAATTTGTCCTCTGCTCCCAAGCACTCACACGTGCTGGATCTTGTGCTGGGTGCAGGAATCTGACACACCAGTGTGACAGATAACATGTGTTAGTCTGAGCTCTCATTCCCCAGCCTCAGGAAGTGCTGGAATGTTGCTTTGAATTGAATTGAATTGCAATTATCTCATGTGCTTGGCAATTTCAGTGTGTGTGTGTAGCACAGTCTTTTCACAGATTATTAAATTAAAAAAAAAAACATGGAAGTCATCTAATCTAATTTTCTGCATAGCAAAACTTATTGGTGCTTCCTAAATTAACTCCTGTTGAATTAGTACTTGTTTATGAGGGGAAAAAAAACAAATTAATGCAAAAACCCCCAGAAGTCAATTTTTAAATGCCTGTAGTCCCTCATTTCCCAAAAGCAGTTGTTCCAATTGGTGAGAGTTCCATTTATCTTTAGTTTGCAATGCCAATGCCATATCCTGTTAAATTTCAGATATTTTGATCAAAATATTTGTCACATACCCCAAGACATCCAAATTCAGCCTGTGAAGAGGCAGCTCCAGTTTTTGGGGTTTCAGGTCCAATTCTTGTCTCCCCACAGTCTGTTCCTCATGCTGCTGATATTCCACCCTCGGAGGAACTCGATGATTCCCCAATCCCTGCTGGGCTCAGGGTTTGTGGTTAAAGTCCCAAGGCAAAGGAGGAGTGGGATTGCAGCCCTGGAGAAGGGTTCTCAGGCACAAAAATGTTGTGGTGACATTTTGTGCGACTAAAGAAGCCCTAACTTTGGTGTAGAAGAAATTAATGTTTCCTCAGGGTCACTGCAAGAGAGGCATTGAGGGGTGTCCCTTCAAATGAAATATGAAATTACCTGCAAGCTTTTTATTTATGTATTTATGTATTTATTTGTCTGTCTGTCTATCTATCTATCTATCTATCTATCTATCTATCTGTCTATCTATCTGTCTATCTATCTATCTACCTATCTATCTATCTATCTATCTATCTGTTTATTTATTTATTTATCTACTTATTTATTTATCTCCTGTGGGGGGCAGAGATTTCTCAGTGTAACCTGCTCCCTGCTACTGGTGCTGTGAAATTCAGCCTCAGTGACACAATTCATCTCTTTCTGTCAGTGTCAGGAAGAATGAAAACATTTCCAAGCTGTTAAAGACTGCAGACAATGATCTCAGACCATGCAATCCCAGATTCTTGCTGATAGAACACCTACAGTAAATTCTGAGTTTTGGAATGGGAGTTCTGAGGATTTTTTCCTTCAGAATATTCATCTTGCTTAGAGTTGACACGTCAGATTATAACACATTATAATTTGTACATTAACGTTTCAGGGTCTTCTGATTTTGAATATTGCTTCAATAAGTTATTTTCTTCCTGTTTCTCCAAGGAACTCCTGGTGAGGAAGGGCAGGAGCAGCAGGAATTCCCTGCTGGAAAGGATCTGAACATGCATCCCCCTGCTAAGAGCTGGCATTGATTTCCCATTTGCAGATACAAACTCTGCAGAAAGATGTGCAGGAGGAAAAGGAAACTTCCTAAACTTGCCCTGCCACCTTTGCTGCAGAATGACATTTTGGGTTGCAGCAAAAGGACATTTTGGGTTGTTGGAGGAGAAGATTTTGGAATACTGCAGAAGGACATTTTGGATTGTTGTAGAAGAAAATTTTGGAATACTACAGAAGGACATTTTGGATTGTCGTAGAAGAAAATGTTGGAATACTACAGAAGGACATTTTGGATTGCTGTAGAATATTTTGGATTGCAGCAGAAGGATACTTTGGAATACCGCAGAAGGACATTTTGCATTGCTGCAGAACATTTTGGATTTTTGCAGAACTTTTTTGATTGCTGCAGAAGGACATTTTGGATTGCTGTAGAAGAACATTTTGGGTTGCAGTGGAAGGACATTTTGGATTGTTGGAGGAGAACATTTTGGATTTTTGCAGAACTTTTTTGATATCTGCAGAACATTTTGGATTGCTGCAGCAGGACATTTTGGAGTGCTGCAGGAAGGATAAGTGGTGCCTGAGACCCTGTCAGTGCCTCTCACAGTAGCAAATACCAAAAATCCTGGCTCATTCCTTGTGCAAAGCAAGCAGCCCCTGGGGGATGCTGCACCCCTTGAATGAGATCTTTTCCACAAAGAGAACTTTCTGAAGCCTCTGCAGAAGCCTGAGCCTTGAAACGTTCAGTTTGCTGTTATTATTAAGCTAATTCTTCGTTGTTAATACTGTGGTGGGTTGACACTGGCTGGATGGGCAGCCAAGCCATTCTGAAACTCCTTTCTTCAAGTGGGCAGAGGAGAGAAAAAGTTCATGAGTTTGGATAAGGACAGAGACCCATCAGCCACCAAATGCAGCCACAGGCAAAGCAGACCCAAAGTCAGGGATGTTAATTATCAACAAACTCATAGTGAGAAGTAAAATAAATCTTGACAACACATTTCCCCCATCCCTCTCTCCTTCCCAGCTCTCTGGAGGAGCCTCCAGAGGTGCAGGGAGATGGAAACAGGCTTTGTGGCCATTCTCATGTTTTCCTGTCACTTTTTAGGGAGAGCAGCCAGAGTCCTTCCCCTGTCCCATTGTGAGCTCCCTCCCACAGGAGACAGCTGATCTCCACATGAGATCTATTATCTGCCTCATAACGATGGAAAAAAATTGTTCTTGCCTCTCCTGGAAGGTGAGACACTAATGACTAAACTGTCTGACCACGCCAGGGCAGCTGGATCTCAGACTGATGGCAGAGTCAGCCTCAGTCCCCAGGCTCAGGGGTAACTCAGCCTCCCCTCTGAGAGCCCTGCTGCCTGCTGGAACTGGGCTGCTCTTGAACAAACACTGCTGAGGAGGAGTTTTGACCTTTACATCTGCTCTTTTGTCTCCCACATAACATCACTGTAGGCCGTGCTCGTGTCTGTTCATTTTTTTTTCTCTTGACAGATGGTCTGATACAGCCCTTAATTCTTGACAGGGAAGGAGCAATATATATTTCTCTGACATCCCTCTTTATCTTAATTTATTTTACAGTACTTCAGAGTCCCAGAAGTATTATTGCAAAACTTGTTTTAATGGTACCCCTGAAATCCCAAGAATTAAAGTCAGTTGAAGGAGAATATATGTGGTATTTTATTATGATGTTAAGGAGTCTCTCCCAGGTTAAGCAATCTGTTTCACTGATGTGCTCCTTCTGCATTTTCATTCCTTTCTGACTCTGCTGCAGCTCGACAAGATGTTTCTATCTGTCAGTTAATTCTTCCAAGATCCTCTCCTTCTTTTCATTTTGACATGTAAATGTAAATTATCTTGCTGGTGGGATTTGAATAACTTTCCATTCAAATTTTAGAATTAGGATTTAAAAGCTTAAATGAGGGGATAGGACAAGGGGGAATGGCTTTAAATTTAATGAGAGGAAGTGTAGACTAGAAATTAGGGAGAAATTCTTCCCTTTTAGGGTGGTGAGGCACTGGAACATCTTCCCAGATTTGCTGTGGCTGCCCCTGGATCCCTGGCAGTGTCCAAGGGCAGCGCTTGGAGCACCCTGGGACAGTGGAAAGTGTCCCTACCCATGAAAGGGACAGAACAAGATGAATTTTAATGTCCCTTCCAACCCAAACAAGTCTATGATTTCATGCTCCTTGTCCCTCATTTTTTACCAAGGATCATTCCCACCACACACTTCCCCTTTGAGGACTTTGTGGCTTTGGTAACTCATGGTTTTAAACCACTCAGAACGTGCTAAAAACTCTGTGGACTCTGCTGAAACGCAGATGAGTCGAGTATTGATTGTCCAGGATGGGCATTCAAGCATCACCTCAGGTGGAGCTTTTGTCTGGGGCTGGAACACACTGTCCTGTCAATTAGAGCAGCTGAAAACACTTACCAGGCTTGGCTGGTCCCCTGAACTGTGATAGGAAAGCAGCTGGATCAATACATTTGACACATTTTCCATTTCCACAGTAAGGTCAAAGCCATTGCTCAGCCTGGTGAATTCCTGAGCTGCCAGGCTGGCACAGCAGCAAAATGTGGGGAATACACACTGCAGGTCTTCAGCTCAGCAAAGTGATCTCATCAAGAGGGCTAAAAATCAGCTAAATGGGGAAAAAAAACCCCATAACCCCAGCTTTGAGTGATGCCCACAGAAATTCAACTTCCAGTTTATGTTCTGTTTTGCTTCAGCATCTGCATCACATTTGAATCCTCCTGAAATTGAGATTTTTTTGGCTGGAGAAACCTTCAATGCACATCAACTATTTTCTTTTTTGGGAGGTAGAAAACCATTAATATTTAGGCTAAGGAGCCTAATTGCTATCAATTTACTTGAACTCTTGCTCTCAAAACCTCTTGGTGCAGGCTCCTTTCTCAATGTCTCCCTTGTGGTGAAGGGACCAAAAGTGACCCCAGGATTTGACGTGCATCCTCAGTGGCCAGCACAGGGGACAATCCCTGCCCTGGTCCTTGCTGGCCTGGTGTCATTGTCCTTGAACAACTGGGCACTCCTGGGCTCATGTTCAGCCCCACATCCAGTAAAGGATGGAGATTCTCCTCATCCCTCCTTTTGTTGTTGATGTATTTATAGAAAACTCTCCTATTATTCTTGAGTTCCTCATAAAACTCTATGTTGGGCCAATTCTATCTCCTTGTTTTTTAAAGTTTTCTATCTTTTCCTTGGTTTGAATCCTGTGAGCCACAGGCACTGACCTTGTTTTTGTGCTGTTTCTCTGGCACTCTGCTGGGAGCACTGGAAAGACACTCAGAACAATTTACCCACACAAAGTTTCTACTTTCCAGCAGCTGTGCAGAAATGAAGCCTTAAAATTTGCTTTTTTCAGAGACAGCATAGATTCTGGAGCCCTGTAACTAAACCCCATTTTTGTGGGATAGTTTTGTGTTTGGGATGGTTTTCTCATGGGTCTCACCCAGCTGAGGCAGAGGAGAGTGAGGAATCAGGGATCTCAGAATGAATGAGGGTGTTTGTAGCTGAGAGGGGAAATGCAGCTCTTTTCTTTCTAGGCATTATGAAATATCCTGCTGTAATTACCATGTCTTTTATCTCAGACTGGCTCGTAAAGATGAGAGGTTTTCATAGGTGCACTGATCGTGAGCATGAATTTGTGGTGATGCCCAAAATACAATAAGAGGAAGGGTGAGGAGAGTGTAATAAAGGACAGCATAAATAAAAATAAAGGTGAGCATAAAGTGGCAAATTCTCATTGAGGGGATGAAGGGGTCACTTCCCTGCAGAAATGTTGGTTAATATCACTGAGCTTGGTAAATTGTTGTGGTTTTGCTGGGTGTGATACCCCTGTTGGATATTCCCTGTGCAGGTATCCTGGGCTTGTATTGCAGATCAGACCCAGCCAGGGCAAATTTTTATTAGATTTTCATTAGGTTTAATCACCTTCAGCTTTCTATGAGCAGAATATGTGTGATTTTTGGTGGAACTGTACCCCTGCAAGGACAGTAAACCTACACCATCTTCTGACACCTCTGAGGAATGTCCTGCCTCCTTAAAACTGTCCACAGGATGAAGAATGAACACAAATCATTGGCAAGAGAACAAACTTGGCTTGCCTTGTTCATGCACTCACCTTCTTGTCCTAATTCTGGAAAGGAATTGAGGCAAAATCAAAGGGAATCAACACGGTGAATAAATAATGCTTGTCTTTATTTAGCTTTTCTATCCCCCAGGCTCAGAGCCCTCGTGGCAGTGCTATTCCAGGCACTTTGCACCTTATGTAACAGGGCTGTCCTACTGCTGACTTTGACATGCACTGCTCTTGCCTTCAAATCATCTCCTGACCCTCAGCTGCTGCTCCCAGCAAGCTTGACTGCTTGCTTGTGGCTCAGTTTTAAATGTGCAGAGGTGTTGGAGTCAGTGAGACAAGGACCTGAAGTCAGAGTGCAGGAATTGAATTGAAACCCTTGGATGGATTGAAACATCAAACCACCCACACATAGAATGGGAGTTTAGGTAAAAGAATAAGCGTAAGTTTGAGTATAAGTTTAGATGTAAGTTTGAGTTTTAGGATAAGTAAGTCAGTAAGTTTCAGTGTGAGCTGCAGTGCTTTTAGTAAGCAAAAGGATTAGATATCAGAGTAGAAGAACAAGTTCTAGTGAAGGTTAACAAACACACTGATGTTTTCACTGCTGGCTCCAGGAGCTCAGTTTGAGAAACTACTGAGACAAAATAGAACTTCAGTGAGAATATTGCTGACACTTTTCAGATAGAAAAAGACAGATTGTATATGTAGTTTATATGTATCCTGGCGTGTTAAGAAATTAGAATTCTCATAGGTTAAGAGGTAGGGGTGTGAATTTGCGTGTTAACTTGTTGGAAAAATCCTATATAAGATTTTGTATTGGGGAGAACCAGTGCTTTGCCATTACTTTGCCATCACTTTACCATTGCTTTGCCATTGCTTTGCCATTGCTTTGCCATTGCTTTGCCATTGCTCTGCCATTGTTTTCTATTTCACTTTGCTGTGCCTGCGTTTCCAACACCCCAGAAGAAGATCAGAGCTCTGGCAGCAGCACCAGCCTCTCTGGGACCCCAGGGACAGCTCCTGCTTTATTTGGGACTTTATGCCAAACTTAGCATGGACTTTAATGTCTATGACTATGCCTTTTGAAGCACTTTTACAATAAATAACCTTTTAGCAACTATTAGCTGCTTTAATCATTTAGAGATAACCTGACATGAAAGGTGGATTGAAAGCATCAGAAGTTCATAACCTCACACAAAGGGAAATGTGGAGATCTGCGTTTTCCAGGTGAGCTAGAGCTGGCAGGTGCATCTCAACAGCAGAAAAACATTGGAATGACAGACTTTGTCCCCACACATTTATTATTTTCCTACTCCATCATCAATAATATCCTGCATAAAATGAGCAGAAATAATTAAATTCACAACTCTGTGTAGTTTGCCACTTCTTACTTTGTTGGATTGATAGCACAGATGATTGAAATGACTTTTCATGTCACCCCAGCCATCCTGTGCTGTTTAAGGGGAGGATAAAGCACCTCCAAGGTGTAATTTCTATTACCCAATAAGGGGTGTCAAGAGAGGTTGAGTGCATGACTGGTTCTACAGGTGATGTGCTGTGTCTGTTACACCTATAAAGTGAAATATTCTTAAGTTTAATTCTATGGAGAACAGTTTTCCTTCTGAATAACAATTGTAAGTTTTAGATATAAAGACTTTTCTCATCACCAATCTGATCTAAAAAGTGACATTTTCTAAAGTTCTTGTTTGTAGAATCTTAGGGGGGAAAAAAGTGTTCATATCAACTAACTACATTTATTTGATAATTTTAGTTTTGTACTTAATTTATTTTTAATAAAGTAGCTCAGTTTAGTTCTTAATATAACACAGACAACAAGTCATCCAGAAATCTTGAAAGTGAGAGGTTTTCTTTTACCACTTTATTTTTTACACGCCACAGGAAAGAACACAGTGTTCATCTGAAAGCAGGAGAGCTTGTGCCTGATTATACCCAGCTATTTAAATACTGGTTCTTACTATACAGCAAAATATTGCATGCATTTATGAATCTTTCTTCTTATTCTTCCAAGCTGAGATAATCTATTTATTGATGTGCCATAAATCATCCTGTTCCACAGCCTAATGCGTCAAAAGAAAACATATTGGGTGACAAAAATCAAGTGCCCATTTAACTCAAGGACATATTCACTGGTGTTCTTCACAAATACCATATTATAAATGTAGAACTATAAAGGACATTTATCCTGAAAACCAAAGAACTCTGCAAGGTCATTCCAAGAGTTTTTTTGTTTTGTTTTTTTTTGTTTTTTTTTTTTTTCTGCTTTCCCATGAGGGACCATTTTTATCATATGGTCTAAACAGTGAGCCCAAAGTGAAATGTTTTGTGTAGTAACTCATGGGGTGAATACAATTACTCTCTTCTTTCCTGTAAAAACAAATATGACTGAGAAATGCAGCACAAAACCACTTGTGAGTTGGCATAGACTGATTAGGGAATCAATTATAAGTAACGTGACTGATGGAGGCAGAGCAGAAACATCTGTGTGACACACTGGGAAAGTTTGGGCTGAATCACATTGACCCACGGACAGAGGGGGAATTTAGATATTTATTTGTTTTACTCACGCTAAGCCTGCAAACTGAATGGTGTTACATTTTAGAATTTGGTTCCAGAGTTGGCTTGAGCAAAGCCAGTGATAGCCAAATGTCTCATCCTTCTTCCTGGGATGGCTCTGTCCCATCCAAAACACCTCAGCCCCAAGGAACATCCATCCATGAGCTGAGGAGCTGCTGGAAGGATGAAGTGACCACACTCATTTGGGAGGAAGAACTGAATTCACTCCTCTGTGTATTAGCAATGATATCTAACTTGTTCTAAAGCTCTCTGGCTATTTCATTATTTCCTCCTGTTGTTACATCTGTAAATCCTTCTCTCACACCCAGTGGTGATTTGTTATTTGTTCAGTGCCATGGTGCTGCTACCTAACCTAAACCTCATCACATTTTTGTGGCCTTTCCTCTAAATTTATTAACCTCAGCTCAAGCTGTGGGCTGCTTTGACATTCAGAACTTGGCAGGTGTTCTGGATATTTGCTGTTTGTGATCAAGGAACCTGGCCCTGTTGTGAGACGTGGACTAAGGAGTGGATTTGTGTGACAGGGAGTGGTGGAACAACTCATTTGCCTCAGACTTTTGAGACCACAAATAGAAGTAGATAAAATTACAATATCCCACGCTGCCCAGTGTCCAGGTTTGTGGCTTTTGCCAGCATCATGGAGAGCATCTCATTTAATCCACTAAAGAAACGTGGCAGAAGGAAATTGTTGGCAACAAGAGTAGGAGCAGTTTTGCATTTATGATTTTGAGTTTCTCACTGAAAGCCAACAGCTCTCCCCAAAAAGTGACTGCCACAAGAGAAATATTTCTATTCTGTTTCTATCTGCTTAGAGAGATGCTCCTTCTGCATTATGTCCTAAAAAAATTAAAAGTGTTCACCATCCCTCAGAAGTTTTCCCCAGAGCAGCAAATGCTCTGATCATCCCCATTACTACATCCCTGACTTCTGGCTTCCAGTCAGAGAAGAAAAATCATTTTTGGAGTTTTGAAAAACTTACTGCTGTGGGAGACATCCAAGAGGCAGAACTCAGCTGGTCTGCCCTGGACCACATCAGTCCAACTCCTTTGGTGTTTGTCATGTCTATGGGGTTAGATTACTACACTGAATTTTTTTTTTTAAATGAATACTTTATCAGTTCCTTTCAGCCAGGATTCAAACTTCCTCTCCCTGCCTTCCTTTGCTGCTTGTAAAACTCCATTTCCTTTCCCTTTCTGGGCAGAGAAGATAAAGAGGTTCACAACTGGTCAGTGTTTGTTTGGAGCCAGCTAAATGCCCCACAGGGAGGCTGGTTGATAAACACCAAGAAATAAATGGATTAGATTGGGGCTTTTTGTCTGTTCATTGGGGGTTTAATGAGGAAAATGGAGTTACCTGGGAAAAAAAAATCATAGTTCAGATTGAAAGAGGGGAAATTTAGTTTAGACATGAGGAAGAAATTTTTCCCTGGAAGTGTCCAAGGCCAGGCTGGACAGGGCTTGGATGACCCTGGGATAGTGGAAGCTGTCCCTGCCCATGGAGGGGTGGAATTGTATGATTTTTAATGTCTCTTCCAGCCCAACCCATTCCAGGATTCTGTGATTCTGGGGTTCATTATTCTACTGTTGGATTTAAGGGTATTGGCATTATTTAGTGTGCAACACACTCACCCTGGAGCTGTAGCTGATTGCTCAATCCCTTTCCTCACCACTTCTGTCTCCCCTCCCAGATCCATTTAATTCCAGGACTTGAGGAGCCTGTAGGCAGAGAGAGAGAGAAAAAGGAGAAATAGAGAGAATGGAGTCAGAGAGGGTGAGGGGGTTCGTTCACGTGCTGTGATTTGAGCTCCAAACCAAAGGTGAAAGAAGGAAGCTGGAATGAAATCAAACCCAGCTCACTGGGGTTTGATCAGCTCTGGCTTGTCAAGACAGGTAGGGAGAAATGATGCTGCAATGTTTTATCAGAAGAAAAATTCTCTGAAGGGGCTCTGAGACCCAAGGAAATTAAAGATTAACAAAGTTGGAACCAGCAGTGATGAGGGACAGCAAACATCTACATCTGGGCTTAGTGGAGATGTACAGCTGGATGGAATTTAGAGATTTTTGAGGTGTGGGGCAGCAACAGGATTTGGCAGAGTCCCAGTGGAATGGAAGATTAATGGGGGAGAGGTTGATCTTCACACAGCCCGTGTGACAAAGTTGAGGACAAAACCAGGAGAGCTTAGACAAGATTATATTTGTCTGTGCCAGTCATCCTAAAGCACCAGGGAGCTCAGCCCATCTCCCTCAGACGAATTGTGAATCCTGATAAACCCATGTGCATACTTCAAACAGATTGAAACCCAGCGTAACTAAACCCAGATTGAATTGCAGACTGGTGCAAGGTTATTCCAGTTAAAACACAGCACTCAGAGGGGAAACATTAAAAGGAACTGAGAAAACAAGCCAGAATTTTTTTTTTTTTTAAAGAAACCCCTGTATATGGGCTAAATCAGCCTCCTCAAGCCATCTCCAAGAGGCTGAACACTGATTTCTCTGCTGCTGAGACAGAAAAGCTGGAGCACAGAGGAGTGAAATAATTCCTAAGAAAGCACTGGGAGAAATCAGAAAGCCTTGCTGAACTATTTGTTCTCTCCACTGCATCCATTTCTTTCTTATTCTCAAGAATGGACTGAGATTGTAAAATATTCCAGGTCTTAGTTGCACTTGGTTCATTGTGTGTGTCTGTAAAATCCCTTTTCTTCATTTTGAGTGGGTTGAAAGGGAGAAGAAACATTTAGTGACAGGTTCTTCAGTCCATTTAAACACCTGCTTTTTCTCTCTCCAATTTATTATTTATTATTTTTTCTCCTTTTCAATGAGTTTAATGATATAGCACCATACCAAAGTTTATTCTGATGTGTTATTTCCCTTTGAGTGTCTTTGAGTAAGTTAAGATGTTAATAGGGAGCAAAGTCCAACTCACAGGGACAGGAAATGGAGAATATTCCCTCTGTTTCTTCCCCCCTAGAAAGTTGTGCAGAATTGCTTTCCTTAAATGGGAACAGAGTCTGAAAACCCTGCCAAACCCAAGCTCAAAGGTAAATATTAGTGTCAGAGTACAAGTAAGGAGAACACTTTTAATTTTATAGAGCCTTTCAGCTGGGTGTTTCAAAACATCCCCCAGATATCGATCAAGACTTGCTGAGGGATTTTTTTATAGGTCAAGCACGTCAGTCTGAATTTCCCATCACAATGTATGGGGTGAAAAGCCACTAGAATGGAAAGAATGCTTTCTGTGCTTTGTTTCTAACAGCTGACAAAGAGAAATCTAAATACAAGAGCTCAATTATTTTTGTAATAATGGGTGTTTTTATGCTTATGTGTGTGTTTAAGGGGGTGTTCGGTGAGAAATCCATAAAGAAAAAGTCCTGGGTTCAGAATTCACCTTTTTATGTCATCCCTTTGAAATAAAATTGGTGGGGTTTAAATAAATAAACTTCAAGTTTATTTTGTAGACCCTTGAAATAATAAATTGAATGATGCTGAAATCAGATATGATTAAATTTGTTCATTTTCTTTCCTCATCTTGATTCCAGCAGTTACTGAGACCCTGTGGCCAAAGTTTTTTGCCCTTCCCATTGCTTGTGCAGGTTTTTCCTTAAACAGTTTTATTCCAGCTGGTGCCACAGCATTTGTGTTTTCCATGAGATGTCTTTTCCAATCAGAGTCCTTTTGGGTGTGAGAGCTGAACACAAGGATACAAATACTTTACACTGCTGGTGTGGAAGTTCTCTCCAGAGTAACCTTTGAGTAGAATGTAGAGTACAAATCGAAATTCAGTCAAAATCAGCCTGAAATTTGGGTGACCTCATGATTGGTGTGGTTTCTAAATTAGCTGTACATTTATGTTCTGTTGTGTGAGCTCAGTATCCAAAGGGATTTCCCACCTTTTTTAAAAAGAGAAGGCAGATTTAGGGGGAGCAGTAGAAAAGCTAAGAGAGCTTGAAGACAAAAAAAATTCTCTCCATTGCAAAACATAAAACAAAAGGCAGGAAGGCTGGAGGAAATCTTTAGTATTCAGGAATATAAAACCCTATCGATGGGCTGACAACTGCAAAGAGAGCTCCAATAAAATTTTGCAATTTAAGGCATTTTCTTGTATTTCAATTGAATTCTCGGGGAACAAATTTATGGGAACTATATGCAAATGAGACTTGAACAGTTCTTTTTTAAAATTTTTTTTTCAGAACTCAGTTTCTATAAAGCTTTAACAGTGATACAGGTGTTGCTTAAAAAAAAACTAAGATGTAATTAACCGAGATTTGGAGAGTTACTAATGATTCTCAGAGAGAATGAGAAGCAATTTGGTCATGCTCTGTTAATGTGTGAAGTGATTTATAAGGGGAGCAGTAATGAATGTTGTCACTTCTAAACAAAACAAAGCACTTGTAATGAACATTGATCTGTCCTTTTTTTCCCCCCAGGACTCAGATGGATGAAGATTGCAACATCAGCAAGTTTAACTAAGTTAACTCTGCCAGCTACAAACCCTTCTTCAAAGATATTTCTCTCATTCTACATAAATCAGAATTTTTTTCCTTTTTGCTTCATAATATATTTCAACTTTGATCCAAACAAAGGCAAGTGCTTATTCAAATAAAGCAAAATAAACTAGGAATTAATAACATTATCAATTTTTAATATTTATATCCTCTTACTCAAGATGACAACCAGACTCTAATTTTGCTTTATTCCTTTTTTTAATAAAGAACACCATCCCCTTGATTAGAGGAAAATGAATAGAAGTTTATAACCACAAGCCCTGCAATTTCAGCTAAATTATTTTACAGTCACTTCTCAATTACCTGTGGATTCATTATCTTGTTTAATGTGGCAAAACCTTCTCATGGGATCACTGAATATCCTGCAGGACTTCTCTCAGTGTATCCCCCTATTTATTTGTTGTCAATGTCTCTTTGTCCTCCAAAAATATTTGAATAATGCAAGCAACAGCTTGTTAGTAAATGTTGTATTTCTGGTTAAAAAAGGTAGAACAAATTGTAGGTGTTGCAAAGATAATCAATGAACAAACACACTCATGAGACAGAGAAAATTAATTTACAAAATTAAATCTGCTAAATATGTGCTAAATATATTGACTATTTTGCCTCTTATGAAAGATCAAACTTAATGGCATTTGCTTACTAATCTTTCATTTTTCAATTAAACACGGGCAAAATATATTGGACCAATATCTTGCTCCCTATCTCTTGATCTCAGAAATAAAATAGATTCTTTGGTTTATACATGGGGTCGTCCCAGATGCACTTTCCCAGGACAAAGGACAAGGATTCAGGTGTCTGAGAAATCTGGGAGGATAAAAGAACAAACAATTTGTCTGTAGGTTCCAGCTCTTCTTATTTTTTTTTTTTTTTTTTTTTTTATCATCACACCTGGGTCTTGGTCCTTTGCCATGGCCCAGCATGAAGAGCTAGGAACTGCTCCATATCCAAACAAATTTAATCCAAATAAACAGCACAACAACATCTTTAGAGAGACTTGAAAGTCATCCAGAGAGAAAGCAAACAACAAACTGCAGTAATTTCTCCAACTGTCAAAAGGCACTTGACAGAATTAACCAAAATTAGTGTGGATATCTCCAGTTTCTGAGTAAATGTGGCTTTAGTTCTCATTTTGCTTTCATAATTGGAACACGACACGATGAAATTGTCTGGACGCCTCCGTGTTAGAAATAAATTAGTTCCCCTTCACAGTCTCTTAAGAAGAGGGACTTAGCAAAGCCTTCTGCTTCCTGCTTATTTACTGAGGCTCTGCAATTAGAGCCAGGCAAATACAACCTGCTAAATAGTCTGAGTACAAATGGAAAATTTAATCTCTGAGGAGCTGCCTTCAGGCAAATCATTCAGCTGCACACACCTATTTGCATTTCATCAGGCTGGAACTTTAGAATTCTGCCACAACATAAGCAAAGGTGGTTTGGACTGAAAGAAGTGCCGTGAGGGGAGAGTTCCAGGTTCTCAGGTGAGATCACCTGATTCTGCTCAGGGTCCTCCTCGAGGGCATCACAAGCCCCAGTTTGACTGAAATGCCCTGGGATTTTCCTCCAAAAGAGGGATCAGGCTGACTGAAGATGGATCGATGCAAAGGAAGCGATGGAAGCACGGATTGGATGTTGGGTTAATTGGTCAGTGCTCAAATCCAGACTGACCATGAGGTCTTCAGGAACAAACACGAGATAAGGGAGTTTTAACCAAATCTACATCCATGTGCTTCTCCCCAAATAAAAATCCAAATTTTCCATGTCAGATGAGATCTTCATGGCAACCTTCCTCAGCGGGTCTCCAACTCTTCTTCCAAAGGCTTCTTTTTGGGTTTTTTTTTGGTTTTTTTTGTTCTTCTTTTTTTTTTTTTTTTTTTGTTCTTTTTTTTCCTTCATGTTTGTATCCTCATTTCCCTCACCTCAAAATCTCAAGAATAATGGATTATCTTCTAGTAACTCCAATATTATTTCTTCTCTCTCTCCCCTTAACCCCACTGACCTCTCCTTTCACTTCACTGAGCCTGTTGGGGCTGATCTTCTCCAAATCCTTTTCATCCCATCCTATCTTTCAGCTTTCCTGGGGTTCCCATCCCATAAACTCCAGAAAGCCATTCAAATTCCCATCAGCATGTGGAACAGCATTATCATCTGCCCTGAATGCAAAATAAGGAATAGCTATTATCCATCCAAAAGCACGAAATAAATTTTGCACTCAGGAGCTTTAATGTTGAACTCACTTTAATTTAGACTCACCTTGTTTCCCCGAAATTTGTCTTGATTTATGAACACAAGATGCACCCACCATGGTGAAACTGGTATCTCACACATGACTTTTCATACCCTTCACCACCTTTTTTTTTTGTACCAGAATTTTTTTTTTACTTCTTTGCTTTGTTCTTTTGTCTTTAAGAAAAGCAGCAAATAGTATTCTTTGTTCTGGGAAGGGAATAACTCTTCAGAGCAGTCTCTTGAGTATTCATATTCTTCAGACAGTAAACCAATTTTTCACATAGTTAATCAAAAAAGGAAGTTAGAGGTCCAGAGCTAAGCATCCACTGATGTTCTAATATTCTAATTTTTTTTATTGTCTTTATTTGCAGTGAGAAAACAAAATTACAATGACTGGAATTATTTTTTATAAAATTGGATTATAGTGTTGGCAGACTGATGACTCTCGGCACTCGAAATCCTTGAACGAACCCTCAAACAAAAAATGCTGAAAGGAGATCCTCTTCTATTAAAGTCAAACTAATTTTTAGTGATGGCTTCCCAAGTCCAGAATTTCAGTATTCTAAGTGTTCTTCAAACAGATTTGATGATGCACTTCAAACCTTGACTTTGACAGAAAGAAAAGTCTTGTCTCTTGTCCGTGTGTCCTCCATGACTCCAGAGTTTCTTTGGGTGATTTTTTGCCTTCTCACTTCTCTTCCCTCAAAATATGAAGAATCCAGTCCTAAAAACTCCAGCAAAGTTTTTTTCTCTTCTTCCTCACCTCTTTCCACCATCCCTTTCTATGAGTTCTTGTGACAGTTCTGCAGCACTGACACTGAGTGGGGAACTCTCACCCAGCAATCACCTGCACAGTCGAGGTGTTGGCTCCCTTGTTCACTCCTAAATTTCCTTTATTTTCATCTTCAGGAACATCCTGACCATTTGTGCTTGGAATTCTGATCCACTGAGAGGATTTTCAGTTCTCTGGAATTATCCAGACCCAGCTGTAAAGGTGTGTTGGGGTTTAAACCCAGCCAGGAGCTCAACACCACAGAGCTACTCACTTATTCTCTGCTCCCAGCAGGATGGAGGAAAAATACATGGGAGGGTAAATGTGAGAAAACTCACAAGTTGAGATAAGAACATTTAATAATTGAAATAAAATAATAATTGTGACAAAAACAACGGCAATAATAACAATAACCATAGCAACAAGAACCATAATCCTACCTTTAATATAATATATTGGAAAGGGAATTAAGTTTTAAAAGGGAGAGAGAGCACAATAAACCTGCAGAAAAACAAATGATGCAAATGAAAAACAATTTTTCATCACCAACCAAGCAATGCCCAACCAGTCCCCAAGCAGCCATCCCTGGCCAAAATTCCAGCTAGTTTATATGCTGAGCATGATGCCACAGGGTCTTGGGACAGTTGGAACCAGAAAAGACCTTGACTTTGCTGCTTAGAAATAACTAAAACATCACTGAATTATCAACCCTGTTTCCAGCACATTTCCAGAATGTAAGCTCATATCAGCAACTATGAAAAAAAAAATAATGCCCCTCCAAAAAAACTCATCCCATGGGGTTTTCACTGTGAAGGGGAGAGGAAGGGTGTCTTGTTCCCTAGAAGTTTAATTCCTTAGAAGCCTTGATTCCTTAACATCTCCATTGGGACAGACAAAAACAGAAGTTGGCTGCCATCATAATAGGGTTAAATTAACAGGGATTCATGACTTTTATAAGATATTCTCCCTTGTGTCATTGCAGAAATCCCTCCTGACCTCATGGATTCTTTTCACAGAATTCACCACAATAAATACTGGTTACAGAAATACATAATTCACAACACCAGGTTAGATTTGATTTACTTCCTGGAACCAAATTCCTCAGCAGTTCCCAGGGAGCTGCAGTAATTCAGAGGAACATTCCTATTCCATAAAAAACCTACCAGAACTTTCAAAAATCCAGCATCTCCACTACAGTCCCAAAGTCATTTCTGGGGGCTGTTCAGTGTACTGAATTTCCAGGAAAGTCATTAAACTGGAAAGTTGCAAGCTGCTAATAAATTTTAAGTTCTATGCTCTGTAAATAGAATCCAAGAGAAGTTAGGATCCTCTTGCAGTGACTTAATATAGACACTGTCCCACTGCAGTAAATCTTTTCTATGTGCAGTGATTAGGGCTGTGATTTAGGATCATTTCAGACACCTACAGTAAATAACAAGGCTTTTCAGTGGTTGTTACGTTGTCATATATTCTGCAGCCTTCCCATTCAATTCTTTTTCGAGGATTGATTTTAGGGGACCTACAGGAGATCTGGAATGGTTGACACTCCCCTTTTCCTTGCTTCTTTGTGGGTCTGTGTCACAGATACATCTACCCAGGCTCCTGGGCTCCCTGCCCAGACAAATAGCAAGTCCCCTTTAGGAAAGCATCCAGAAGCTGTTGGCAAGATAAACTCGGCTCTAGACAACTGGCTCCAAGCTGTTATGGATGTGAACTGTGTCTAATTCTGGTCCCCTCATCCAAAGAAATCCTTCAGCGCTATCCCAGAAAGATTTGTGCATTCCAACACTTTTTTTCCCCTCATCTCTAAACATGTGAACCAAGAATGAGATGTGCCCTCATTGTCATCCTGTAGAGGCAGAACTGTGGAGTGTTACAACTCTGTGCCCTTACATGAACAAAACACCTGCAAAAATCCATTTTAGGGGCTCTCCAAACCATCTCTACCTCTCCCCATCTTCATTCCTCGCTCAAATAGAGAATCACAGAATCACTGAGGTTGGGAAAACCCTCCAAGCCCATCGAGTCCAGGCTGTGACTGATCCCCACCCTGTCCCTAACCCAGAGCTCTGAGTGCCACCTCCAACCCTTCCCTGGACACCTCCAGGGATGGGGACTCCAAACCTCCCTGAGCACCCCCTTCCAACCCCTGACCTCCCTTTCTGTTGGAACCCTGAGGCCTGGGAGTTTTAAACTTTCTGTGCTTTCTGACACTGACCCACAAAAGAACAAAGATTTTGACTTGAGGCCTTGGAGAAGGATTCCAAATTTGAGTGATGGAGCTGGAATCACTGGTGTGTAGTTAGAAGTGTGTGATTTCACATGGTGAAGGGTTTGGAATTTGGGGTTTTAAAATATAGTGATAGGTGTGGGACAGGATGGAGGTTCTTGGGCGTTGGCTTCTTCTTCCTTTTTGTTCTTCTTGGTTTTAGGAATTAGTTTTTGGTTGGATGGAAAATCCTGTCGTGCAAGTCATGGGTGTTTGGCCATTGGGTCAAAAGTAAAAATAATTTAACTGTTAGCTTTTAATTGGATAATTAAACCTTAAAAGACCTTGTAACAAGATCCATTTTGTCATTTATAGTTTGTTAGCTAGTGGTGGTGTAGCACTCACTGTACTACAGATAAGAATTAATAAATAACTAAATCTGAACACAAAATGTCGTCTTTCGTGCTCCAATCCCAACTCTGACTGAAGGCAGAGGAAAGAAGAAGATAAACACTAATACACTAACACCTTTCCATGGAGAAATTCCTCCTGATGCACACCCAGCCCCTCC
Source organism: Turdus rufiventris (assembly GCA_013186435.1). Taxonomy (NCBI): domain Eukaryota; kingdom Metazoa; phylum Chordata; class Aves; order Passeriformes; family Turdidae; genus Turdus; species Turdus rufiventris. Next base: position 1,307,025 of record PYHW01009766.1, on the reverse strand, counting down.
CCTGGCCCAGCCTGAGGCCACCAGGTCCTGCACAAAACCAAATTCAGAATCAGCAAATTCCTTCCTCTGCTGCCAAAAACTTCTGAACTTTCACATGGAAAACCAAAAGTGAGAAGAACAATTTGTCTGAGATTGATTTCCTGTTTTATAGCAGCAATACCAATAAAGCAAATTTCTTGTATTTACCCTGGAAGATGCAATAATGGAATTAAGAGGGCCATGTCTAAATGCAAGCTGTGTTTTTTGGAAATATTTTTCTCTTTGTTTTTCATGAACTGCTCAAAAAGTGCAGTTGAAATGTGCTTTTTTTTTTTTTTTTAATTTCTGTGTTCTGGAATAGAAAGTATTAAAAATTTATATTAAATAAGATAGAGTTAGAAATGCCAAATTTAAAATTAAAGGGAAATGTAGGTGTTGAAATAATAACACAGGAAATGTTTTAGGTAATTTTTTTTTAGTAGGTGATTTAAATTCTAATTAGAAAACAAAAATAATGGCTTTTGGGCGCTCTTTTTCAAAAAGAAGTGTCTACACTTTAGGTTGTACAAGTGACTACTCCTTTAGGAATTAAAAGAAACAAAGAGAAACAAAGGTAAGACTGAGGCAGCTCCACATAATTTCAGGTTAAATTGTCTTCATCCTGCCTTCTATCACAGCTGCTTTTAGTGCTTGTTGGGATGTGGAAATGTCTCTGCAGCTAAAAATAAAGAGCACTCGAGCAGGGGTGGAATGAAAAGCCATTTTTGTCAGTGTTTTAAAGTGCTCTGTACTTCACACACTTAAGTCACAGCTGAGATTTTATTAGGTGGAAACAGAAACCTTTTTTTTTTTTTTTTTTTTAACGTGGAGGAGCAAAAAGGTTTTTGAGCAAGAAAAAGAATCCAATGTTAGGTTCTAAATGCAACAAAAAACTCTATGACATTTTCAATTATATGTTCAAAACATTATTTATTTAATGCCAGACATAAAATAACACACAAAGTGTACAGAATATATACAGTAGATATTTTTTAAAGGAGGACCAAAAGGAAACAGTTAGAATGAAACATAAATATTTTGACATTGGAGGAACCCCTGATCCAAAATTTACCTTGCCTTTACCATTTTCTTCTTGCCTTTCACTTCTCAAGCCTGTGTTCCTCTATGAAATGTTTGGCCTTGACTCAAGTTTTCTGTTGTTTTTTTTTTGTCAGGAAAAGTGTTTTACTGGATCATTTCCATGGATGTCAGCACCTGGTTTTGATGGGAAAAGTCAAGATTGTCCTCTGGTTGAGTATTTATTTATTCAGGTGTGTGTCTGGAGAAAGTTCTGCCTTGTTCCTTTCCTTCTTTAGATGGTCTGTACATCACATCAGAGTTTTTCAGACTAACACAGAAAATTTTAGATTCAGAGCTTTTTTAAAATATATTTACTCGAATTTCATGAAGACAGACTTTGTTAGACATTGATTAGAAAATTATAATGACAAACAAAATGGCTAAAAATGTAATAGAAGCTATTTCATCCCTCAAAATGGGCAACCTTAGCATTTGAAGGGGTGTTTCTTCCTTTTCTCTGACCACATGGAAACAGGTATTTAAAATGCCAGACCATATAATTTTTCAGTTGAGTGAATTAAGGTAAAATCAGTTTAAGTCCATTTTCTGAGCATTTAGCATTTCTTCTGCTGCTAATTTCAATATTGGTTGTGGGTTGGGTTTTCTTCTGGGGAGAGGGATTTAAAAAACTTTTTCTTTGCTTTGAGCTTCAAAGGTTTTAAATTTTTTTTTTCTTTTTGAAGATGTAGCAATTTTTTTTCTTCACTTATTAAGGTTTTCTTTTTTCAGGATGGTAAAAAGTCATTACCAATATAATGCATGAAATACGGTGTGGTGGTGTTGTCAGCCAGCCAAGGGGAATGCAGAGAACAGCACCTCATTTTTTAAACTTCCCACTTTTATTTTGGATTCATGAAGTTCCCAGCATGATTTATTTCACTATTTCCTGTGTGTTTCCCATGCCATAAGTGTCCATTAACAGGAGAGCAAAAAGTGAGCGGCTTTCTTCCTTTGTCAAATGGCAAAATCCATTTTGCAGTGACAAGACAAGAAATAATGGGCAGAAATTAAAATAAATTTAGGAGAATTTAGGTCAGATATTGGGAAAAAAATTTCTCCCTGTGAGGGAGGTGAGGCCCTGGCACAGAGCAACTGTGGATGCTCCTGGGTCCATGGAAGAGTCCAAGGCCAGGTTGGACTTTGGGGCTTGGAGAACCTTGGTTGTGGAACTACAACAACTTGGACTGGGACAATTTGTAAAAAATTTAAAATAAATTTATGTTCAAGGAACTTCATTTCATCCTTTCTTGTTTACTCGAGTAGAAATGGATCAAAAACACATCCAGAGCTTGAATTTTTAATGATCACATATAGATCTGCAAAATTAGAACAGAAATTTAAGAAGTCAACAAGAATCATCTTTACTGGAAATCAAACTCAATAATTTTTTAATATAGTTTGTTTCATTTTAAGCTTTCCTCAGTCATTATATTTTTCTTTTGATTACATTATTGGTTGAGAATATTGACATGAATAACCAAACACATTTTGAACATTTTTCCACAGGGATGTGATGATACAAGTTTGCTGTGATGTACTAAAACCAAACATCTGCTTATGTTTTTTTGTTAGCTTTAAAGAATGCTGATATCCATTGTTGGAATTCAGTCACAAGGGACTGAAAAATACTTAAAATAGTTGAAGATTTGGTGTGTGATAAGCACTGCTTCCCAAACTGCAGATGTCTTTCTCATTATTAATTTTCTTTTTAGTGTCACACTGCATTTTTTTAAAAAACAAATCCTGCTGAAGGGTTTTTCTCTCATTGTTGACTGGGATTCCTCTCACTCAACTACCGAGACCTAAAACCCTGTGGTTGTCAGAAAGTTTGGCTTTTCCAGACTGGTGATTCCAAGTTTAATTTCCAATGGGATCAGACAGAATTGCTGAGTCTGGCAGGGATTTCTGATGATAATTTAGTCCTGGCCCACTGCTCAGCTTTGATCAGAGCCTCAACTAGAGCAGGACCATGTCCAAATTGCTTTGGAACCTCTCCAATTTTGGAGACTCCACAGCACCCTGGGGCAACCTGTTCCTGTTCAGCCACCCTCTCACTAAAGAAGAGTTTTCTTATGCTTAAACTGAATTTCTGGTGTTTTAGTTTCTGCCTTAGTGCTGTTTTCCTGTCACTGAGAGGACACTTGCTCTGTCTTTACTGACCCATCAGGTGTTTACACACATTGGGAGATCCCCTGAGCCTTCT
>PYHW01009766.1:1281962-1300733 GCA_013186435.1 Turdus rufiventris | reverse complement strand
GGGATGCAGGGGCAGCCACAGCTCCTCTGGGCACCCTGTTCTGGTGCCTCATCACTATCACAGCCATGAATTTATCCCTCATATCTAACTTAAATCTCTCTCTTTTTACTTTAAACCTTTCCATTAATTTCTTCCTCATATCTAATTTAAATCTCTCTCTTTTTATTTTAAACCTTTCCCATTCACACCTACCCATGTAAAAGCCCTTCTCCCTCCTTTTCCACCCTTTGGGTACTGGAAGGGGCTCTAAGGTGTCCCCAGAGCCTTCTCTTCTCCCTGAATAATCCCAGCTCCCTCAGCCTGGCTTTGAACTGGGATTTATTAAACCCCACCCTGGTGTTAAAACTAGCCTGATTTCTTCTCCTGTAGTTCCAAGCTAAAACAGATTTTTATGATGACACCACATCTACCTGGCACAACTCAATCAAAAATCAAAAAAGGGCTTAAAATCAAAACAGACCCAGTTTTTAAGGCCTTGTTAGAAACCACCAATAAAATATACACCAAATACATTCTTGAAAATATCAGAATATATTCTGCACTGCTGTCTGCTGTCTTTAGTGCTGTGAAATGCATCCCCTGGCACCAGTGGCTCTGTGTCAGCATCTCTGCCTGTACAGAAAAAGGAAAATTTTCTTTCTGCAGGAGATGATGCAAACAAATGTAAGAGAGAAACCCCCTTTTTGCTTCCCCTCTCAGTTTATTTCCATCCAAGCTGCTCCACTTCATCTGTTAAGCATCTGTTCTTGATCTCTGTCAGAGCAGGATTTTGCTTTAGGCACACTCTCAGTTCTGGTGCACAGAAGGGAATAACTTGATTTACTCTGCCAGAATTCTTGGCAGCTCCTGACCCCCTTAAACTAAAGTTACTCCCATTTCTATCTGGGGCAAACTAAAATCTGGCAAATTTGTGCTATTTGGGTGTCAGGTAGGAATCCAAATTTTGCTACCACAAATTCAATCTTCTCTCTGCACAATTCCTGGTATGAAAGGAAGGGAATGTAGGAACAAAATATTAAATAAAAAGGGAAAATCTCCGGAACTGGATTTGTCTCGTGGCATCATGATTCTTGAACCCCATGATTTTCTGCTTTTCTTTGTATCTATTTTATTTTCTTATGAGAAGGCAGAGGAGGTGGTGAGGTGGTGAGCACCTGGATTGGAAGGATGCAGCACAAACCCAAGGGAGGGAGCATTTTTAAGTTCCTCAGCTTTTGCTGGACAAAACCAGGAAAAATTTTCTAATCTGGCTCTGCCTCATTTTATCCACATGCAAAATATGGAATGCATTAATAATTTCTCTGCTGTGTATGAAGCCCTGTGTCAAATTTGAAAAGAAAAAAATAAAAAGTAGAAAAAGGGCTCAGCACAACAAGATAACGTTTTTGATAATAAAAGGGACATTTCCAAATCCTCTGTTTTATCTCTTTGATAAACTCACTTGAATCACAACTTTATTTATAACAATTTGTGAGCAAGAGGGTGAGGAGCCTGTGAACAGAACCCAATGGGGCACAGGAAATTCCACTGCAAATTTTAAATAAATCAGGTGGTTAAGGCTGGAGAAGGGGATGGAAGCAGAACCCCAAAGCCCACGAGTGTGTGCAGGAAAATGTCACCTCCCTCTGCTGGCTGCAGAGTGACTGCAGAGCACTGAGACAGGGAAAACAAATCTTTGACAGCCTCAAACTCTAGGGATCAGAGATGTAATGAATATTGTTTCACAGTGATATTTTTAGGCTAAACAAAAATAGTCAGCAGTCAGTGCTGGCAGTGGAATATTTGCTTGCAAAGGTGATTGATATTGGCTTTAATTAAAATAGATCCTCCCACACAAGTCCCTCCTCTCCCATTAGAACCCCTCTTGAAATTACTATTTATTGTTTATAAATAGCCAGAGGTTTTTATAGCTCATTCTTGGCCTGATCAACAGTAGGTTTGACCTTGACTTTGAAAGAAATGAGGTTTAGAGTTAATAAATTCTATAATTTTCCATTTCATTCCTCTTCCCGTACCAAAGTTTATTTAGTTTCTCCTTTCTATTTCTCTTCATTCAACCATGTATTGTCTCATTTTGTTTTGTTCTACTTTATTTTGCTTCTGTAGCACTCTTCATTTTTTTCCTCATCTTCTTCAATTTAACACATGCTCTGTCAGTGTTTGCTCCACAGCTGAGTATATTTTACATTTATCTGAATTAGATCTCATTTCTACCTATAACATTGATCCTGCATTTAAATTGTTCCTGCTTTGCTTCATCTGGCTACTCCTAATTCCTGAAACTTTCATCCATTAGCTTGAAATATACATTTTTCAATACCATAGTCATAGTTATTTATTAAAAAAAAAAAAAAATCAAAAAACCCTGCAGACAGAGAGCAGATCTTTCCATAAATCAGCGACCCAGATTTGCTCTGAGCTGTTTTTAGATGGAGCACATTTACTGTGACAAGCCTTAATTTATATTGGGAAAGATGAAAATGTAACAAGAACCAATATTGGAATAAATTCTATTTAGGCCTCTTTCCCTTGTGTTTAGAAGGGTCTTCCACCCAGGAACAACAAGAAAACACAGCTGTAGGATCATTAAAAAAACTTCTACAAAATTGGAAGGTTTAGATTCATCACCTCAAGACCTCTTTTTCCACTAAAACTTGTTATTTTCCTCACTTTTTTTTTTTTTTCTGCCCTTAGTGACCTTGATGGGCAAGGCTTTCCCTGGATCCCAGCCTCTCCAACTCTGAGGACTTTGGGGAAAAAGGAAAGGCTCATTTTAAACCATCCATGGGGCCCCAACAACCCCTGGCAGGCACAGCTCTGCACTAGGATATTTCCATTTTTCTGTAAACAGCAGGATGGTTCTGATAATTGCACTTTCCCTGCAGTTTGGCTGTGCAAAGGCAGCTCTCCCTGTTTTCTTGCTGCTGGTTTGGGAGGCAGGAGCTGTGCTGGGCAAAGCTTCACTCTGGATTTTGCATCATCTGAGCTGCTCTGGGGTTAAACCTGAGCTCAGTAACTAGGCTGGGCTTGATCTGCCTCATTATTTTTGTGACTCAGCTCATCCTTACAGAGTGGGAGTATCCAGATGAAATCCCACGTTTCCAGAACACAGAAATATTTCCCCTTTTAAGAATGTCAATCCACATTAATTTTCTATAAATGTTCTGCAGTTGTGGGATGAGGGGTGTAAAGTCAAAATACCAGAATCACTATTGTCAAACATTATGCGGCACACAGCTGATATTTCAGTGAAATTAGGAAGAAATTTCCCTCACAATAAAGATTTAATCCCATTATTCAATCTAAATCTACTCTTTCATCTTAAGGCCTTTCCCCTTTGCTATCACTGCATGCCCTTGTCCAAAATCTCTCTCCTTTTCCATAGGACATGGTTGGGCAGCAGATTAAATTCCCATTAAAGTTTGGATTTCTCTCAATTTAGTGGTTTTTTTTAACAAGACAAAAGCTAAGGACATTCCATATATTGGTATTTATCAGTTCAGCTGCTTGCTCCCAGTGAATTAATCCTGGTGCTCTCTGATTTGGAGGGGTGGAAAGATAAAAATAGAAAACTTCTCAACAGTCCAGTTCCAACCCTGTTTGTCAGAGCCTTGGTGCTCCACAATTCCCTTCGATTTATTGTTCTCTGCTTTGAGTGTAGCTGCCCTTTGCTCCTCTCCTCTTCTTGAGAGGCTGTCACAAAGCCCTGAAAGCCACAAATCCTGTAATTTTCATTCTATATGCACTCATATTCCATTTCTACCTGTTTTATCCTGACCCTCAGTGGATGTCATTTATCTCTCTCCTTCTGCTTTCACCCAGCCTGTTCCCTCTCAGTCTTCATTTTTCAAGGCTGAAAACATTCTCTGACTCCTAGAGAATTTCCCACTCTCCTGGCCAGCCTGGATATCTCTGTTTTTCCAGCTTGGCCTTTCAGGTTCAGTAGAAAATTCCAGAAGAGCAGGTAAATACCCCTGATTATTGGAATTCCACAGCAATGGTTATTTTTCACTCTGCTTTTGGCTCTGAATAATGAGTTTGCTTTTCATTGTCGTGGGAATACTGGGATAAGAGTGCTGGACTAGATTTAGGGATGGAGCTGGAGCCTGGTGTGTGATGAAGATTAACAATGGCTTAAAACATTTACCATTGTATGGTTTTTCTCATTAAATCATCTGGTGAAGTTATGCCAGGCCCATTGTCGATATAAAAAGGTTTAAATGAAGGAAAAGGCAGAAAATGCTGCCAAACCCAGGGATCTTTCACCACAATTTGTTCATATCTTGGATCCAGGAACATGAACTGGCATTCTCAGCTGCCAAGGCATTCAGGGATGCTGCAACTCAAATTTATCCTGCTTTTCTCCTGGACACCTGTGTAACATCCAGAGTAATTCCAAGACACATGTTTATTATTGAAAACGTGATACTGATGTGTGCTGAGAGATTTTCTGATCCAGGCATTTGATCTGTTTATTTTACACAACAGAATATTCTTATTAAGATGATGTTGAGAAAACATTTTGCTGTTGGCCTCTGGAATAGCAGCCTGGAAAACATCTTCATTAAAACAAAACAAGAAAAAGAAAAGAAAAAAACCAGGAAAATTTCAACACCAAATGTACTGAAATTATCAGAGAATTGTAGAATGGGTTGGGGGAAAAAAAGAAAATATTTCCTGTTCTGCTCAGGCTTAGGTCTGAGTAGGAAATATAGTGTGTAATTCAGGGTTCATGGATTAAAGGAAACAGAAGGAAAAAAGAGGGAGAGGGTAAAAGTCAGGCAGAAAACCTCTGTTTATCTCTCATGAGCTGAAACTATTACCAGCATGTCAGGAAAAAAGGTGTTATTGTATTCTTATTTTGACATGAGATGTTAGGTTCCAATGCTGGGCACTGTAGAATTTTCTACCCATGCTGAAATTGTAAAAATTATAGGATTTAGAAACCTGAGGTAAATAAACATTGAATCATTTTGGCTTGAATAGATTTTTAAGTTATTGAGTTCAACCATGAACTTAACACTGCCAGGTCCAGCAGTGTATATAAATAAAAGGTGTAATACACTTTTTTTACCATATATTCTTTTATGTTTTAAATTCTCTTGTCTCTGCACAGTCCAGCAACCAAAAGTGAAGAGGGCTAATACTGATGAATTGGTAAAAAGGGTAAAAACATTAAATTTAATATTTGGCTGTAGAAATTACTGTGAGTCAGGCCAGTCTGGGTACAGGGAGAATTTACTGTGAGTTCCATGTTAAATAATCTCATTGGTTGTTGGAGTTAATGAGTTGAAGGTTTTTTTAATTTTTTTTTTAAGATTGAGGTGTTTTGAACATGGTAGACTGCTGGAGTGTTTTTGTAATAATAACTGGGCAAAACTATAAGGCTAGCAATTTAGAAGAGACTTTTAATGAAGTTTAGATAAATTTTTTGTAACTCTGAAAAATACTTAAAATTATGAGATAACACAGGATCAGGTTATAGGAAAATGTAGAGGGACATTTTTCCATCAGTGCTGGAGACTCCCAGTCCACACACCTGGTACTCAGGTGTCTGTTTGAAATTAATGACAAACTTTTTTAGGATGGCTTCAGGAGAGTTTTAGGCACTGTTTTAGAATGAATTTGTTCAGATGCTTTACTGTTGACTGATGGTGACATGGAAAAAACTCAGCTTTTTTTACATAAACATTTTTTTTAGTTTTATTCCTTGAACCGAATTACAACGACACAGCAAAATTAAATTTGTACAATGATTTAACTTCCTCAGCTGATATTTTCCAGTTTAAAAAAAAAATCATAGAATCCCAGCCTGGTTTGGGTTGGCAGGGACCTCAAAGCCCATCTCATTCCAGTTCCTTGCAGGGACACCTCCCACTGTCCCAGGCTGCTGCATGAATGGACAGAATTCCTTCTGCTGGATCTGGAGTGTTTGGGATGCTGGAATAGTCTCCAATTATTTGTACCTGCATGAAGTAGCACTGGAAAGCAGAATGAAAAGATTTCTAAGATTTATTTCATTTTCCCATCCTGCAGGACACCGAACACTGCTGGAATTTCCAGCAAGATAAAATTTTAGGTATGTGGTCCAAATTGGGTTTTGAAGGTCTACAGGACAGAAATCAAATTCATGCAGAGATTAAAACCAAAATTTCTCTCTTTTCCATTACAACACACCTCAGGGAGATTACTGGACTTTGAATAACTCTTTTTCTTATTACATTTTCTTATTTCTTTTTCCTGAACAAACAATCTTAGCAAATCCCAGTGGTATGACATTAAGTAATATCAATTTTAATGGCAGCTTTATGTTCCCATTCTGCCAATGCACTCACTAAAAGATCATCTTTTTCTCTTCACAAATTTCCAATGTAAACATTAGCTGAATCACCAGCACTATTGAAGGCTGGCCTCTAATGAAAGAAAATAGAGATTAATTGCTAAGAATGACAAATTATTAAAGACAGAAAAATGAGCCAAATCAGTCATTAATGTGAGTGGCATTTTGCGAAGAGAAAATTCATCTTTCAGAACTCTGCAATGTCTAAATCAAAACTTTTTGGAGACTTGAAGCTGAGCCATAATTACTCCTTTTTAAAGCTTGAATGCATACACAGTTTGGTGGGATAAAAATAAACTCGTTTGAAACACAGTTCTGAATAAATAAAATGAACAATAAAGAGCCCAGGAAGGCAAGATCTTTTCAGCTATAACAAAAATAGTAAAATCTTTTTGATTTACTGAAATACAGAGAATATAAATTTAATGCTGGAGTAAAAGTTGAGGAAGAAATGAGAACACAACTTGACACCTGCAGAAAGGAACAATATTTGCTGAAGAAATGAAATCCCTGATCATGGCTGAAAGGTAACTTTTGTCTTTTTGACCAAGAGGAAAAGAAAATCCCATTTAATGTCAGGTAAAGATTGCGGGCACTGACAAACCCCCTGCAGATAATGTTGTACAGAAAATGCAAACCTAAATCCAGCCTGTTTTATGACTTTTACTTGACCCTGCATTTCTCATTTGGAAGTGTTGCTTCTAAATCATACAAACTGCTTTTGAGGTGGCTGTTACCACACTTGTCTTATTGAGAAGCACATATTCTTCTCTGCTGCATTTGGAAAACCTCATGGGGTTAGGGAACAAAAAAGTAGCAAGAATCCCATTCTAGATGTTTTGCACTTATTATTTTTGCAGCCTTGAAGAGTTCCAAGTTATATTTTTTATTTCTATTATCCTTTCCCCATAGTTCTTGTCCAGCTCTGTGTTATAAGGGCTAAACTGGAAATTTCTGTATGTATTTGTGCTAATAAAGGAATTTTAGAATTAATATCAGAAGAAAATTTAGGGTTATTTTTGTATTTTTTCCTTTAAAAATGCAATGAGAACCCTAAGAATTCTTTACCTAAGAGTTAATTTCTGTTGGAACCAGAAATGAGAGAATCTTCAAAAGTTCAAAGCAGGACATGCAAATCTGGTGGCTGTGAAATACCTGCACATAATGTGGTTCGAATATTCATTCTTGGCTGAAGGCAAGGACTGACTCTGCTGGGCTCAGAAAAGCGTTGGCTTTGGGGATTAGCCACTTACTGACCTCAGTTGGTCAATCCAGACACAAATATCTTAATATTTCTTCCCCTGCCATGAATGAAAGTGATAAATGTAACCCCAGAGAGAACAAGATCCTTTTAGGTTTTCACTGACTCCATCAAGGACTGAGATTGGACTTTCTTACATCACTGCTTTTATGTGTCCTTTGACAAACCTGTGATGCATTTTAGTCTTCTTCTATACTCCTGCTTTTCCTCTGGAACCTTGGGGCAAAACAATCAGAGAAAATCATTTTTAAAAAGGAACAAAAAGCAATAATACAGCAGATCTTTCCCTGGGTGTCAGGCAGTACAGGTGTGAGTAGGGAGAGGAGAATTGGAGAGTGAAAAAGAACTTTCCTTCCAGTACAGTGTGGAAACTCATTTGTCACTGCTGTCTCTTGAGCATGGAAGGACAGGACCAGGGGCAGAACACATCCCTCATGTTAAACCTGTTCCTGAGAACGTCAGGACCCTTTGGATAAAACATTTCTTGCACCACAGAGAACCAAAGGGGATAAACTCAGTGAGTTCATCAGTGCTGGACTACTGAGCTTGTTCTAAATGCTGAATTTTAAGCCTTCAGCCATGCCTCTGTCTTGTTCCTTGCTATTTCATCATCTCCAAGAGGTTCAGGTGCTTTTTGTATCTTGCCTTCTTGTAGTGAAGAACACATCTGAAGAGAAAACAAGATTATCAAAGATTTTGTTTCCCCTTTTTCTTCCTTCTCCTTACTGAGACTTCCCCAGGCTGGTGTTTCCTGAGGTATTCAGTGCTCTCAAGTGAAGAACAGATGAAAATTCACTGTTTTCTTTTCCTCTCAGAGAACTGAATGAGTAAAAGTAATACGAAATTAGGTATGTATTTAAATGAGGAATCTGGTTTACTTTGAGATCTTATGAAGCTGACACAGGAACAGGTTTTCCAAAGAAGCTGTGGCTGCCCCTGGATCCCTGGACGTGTCCAAGGCCAGGTTGGACAGGGCTTGGAGCACCGTGGGGTGGTGGAAATGTCCCTGCCCATGGATGGACCTGGATATCCCTTAAACACCCTTCCAACTCAAATCATTCAATGAATAAATGACTCCAAAAGTGAAATTATGTACTCCTACCACTAAGGTCCCATCCCTGGGGATGGACTGGATTTAATTTGATGCCACCCCCAAGGTGCAGAGTTAATTTGTTGAATTCTCATCACAACTATTTATTTCCATAATCATTCCACTGCTCTGAGCACCTCAATAACAGAGATTTAGACATTGGTTCTTGAGCTTGGGAAATGTTTGAAGGTGCTGCTTGGACAAGAGGAAGACTTCTCAAGGACAGTCATGTCTGAACACCTCACAACATTTTTACTTGGAGCAATGCATTAATATTTTATTTCTGACCCCTATTACATAGATAATGTCACCTTTGAAATGAAAACAAATTCATCACAAAATAAGAATGCAAAACCAACTTCTTCAGCTTGCACTGCTCTGATCAGAAAGCTGTTCCAGCAATTTCCTTCCACGTTTGTCCAAAACGTTCCCACTTCCATCCCAATTTCCAGCTGATATGAGCACATGGGCTGTCAGGGACAGCAGTGAGTCAGTCCTGAGTGCCACAGTGTTTGGAACTCAGATGTACCCAGAGGATTTCTCTGAGCTCAGCAGTGATTCTGGACTCTCTAGAATATGTGGTGAGATAAAAACACTTTCTGGAGTCAAGACCTCTGGGGCTTCAGCTGTTGATTGGAGCGATGAAAATAAAATTTGTTCTTTAGTGACAGTTGTGGTGCAGCTGGATCAGGATTGTGTCCGCTCTTGCATTTCAGCCATGAAATCCCTGGCTGTGTCAGGGACTGTGCTCCTGCTTGTCTGCACAGATGAGATAAAGGGTTTGGTGTCTGCTTTGAGATATTGCACAAAACTGTAACTAATGGGATGACTGAACACGCAACCATTTAACTGAGTGTTTCACAGCGTGGGGATTTCAGACACTGCTGCAGATTCCCCTTGTCACACCCTGCTCAGCCCAGGCCAATCTGTGTGCTGAATATGCTGATGAATACCCTGGGCCAAGTGACTCAGGGATTTCCAGACATGAAGTTACTGGAGAGTGCAGAGATGTCTGCAAACAAACAATGGAAACGTTCCCGCGGGTGCTGAGGTGTTCACCTGGACAGTCCTGCAGAGGTGGCTGAGGTTTAGGAAGATTTTTCATGTGATTGACATTATTGATGAAGATGGATTGTAGGTCTGATGGAGTGCTCACATGGGACCATGGAACAGCTGGAACTGAAGAGTTTGGGAAGCCTCACCAGATATACATTAAAGTCTTTTTCAACCAAAGTCAGTGGTGCAACTTGAGAGATGTGATTTCACACCTGAACACTGTCCTATAGTAAGGCACTAAAAACCTCTTCTTTTTTTTTTTCTATTTTTTATTTTATTTTATTTTATTTTAACAAGCATCCAGCCTTTGAGCATCTGTGCAAAATATCTATTTATCTATTTCAGGATGAAGGGAGTTTCTCTGAACACTCCATTCCTTAGAGTGGATAGATGTCAGCTGGCCACAAAGGGAGAAATGTTTTTCTACCTCTACATTGCTGTTCCACAGACCAAGACACAGTGCAAGCCACACGTGGGCAGATAAATTCCATCTGTATGAAATTATGAAAAAATAATTGCTATTTCAAGAAGCAGTGGAGGAGCTGATGGAGAAATCCATATGGGCTCCATGGCCATTTATAATCCATAGTGCCAAAGGTTCATTGTTATCTTTTAAATGTGCTGTATTTCACTTTTGCTGTTTGCTGATCAAGGCTATTTTTGGCTCCTTACACCGTAGCATATAAAATATAATTTAGCATGGCCTGGAGGAGTTTTATTAATGTCAATGTGCAGGCTGAAAAACCACATGGCACCCTGTATTATTTAAAAATGAAACATCTTCACACAGCCACTGAAAGGTGTTGTCGTGTTGATTAATTAATCTGAGTAAATAAACCAGCAAAATATACCAAAAATTCCATTTTAATATTTTAAGCTCACTGCATCCTTTATTGAGTTGTGAATTTCAATAAAGCTGAAGTAAACTCAATTGTAAAAACAATATACAGTAATTTCTTCAGCTTGGAAATTTCTTTTCCTCTGTACCTAAAATATGGTGTCATTTGTATCCATCAGGCTTCTTCTGGCCATGCAAATCTTCCTGTCAAGGCTTTTTTGTGTTTTTTCCCAATGATATATAGCAACAGTAAATGAGCATAAACACTTTTCACAGCATCCTAGGTCTGAAAATTCAGTTTGCTTCTCCCAGGGACATAAATACCTGGTAAAGGGAGATACAGGATGCTCAGAAAATCAACCCCAAACTGTTTAAAGCTTTAATGAGACAGCAGTTAAGTTTTTTAAATACATAATAAGGTTCCCAGCCTGCAGCTTTCCCCTCCTCCTACTCACTGGAGCCATGGAGATCAGTCTCCAAGCCAGCTACATCTTGGGAATAACGTGCTCTAAAATTGATTTAAATTTGAAACAGTGTACGTTCCCTCAAATGTACTACAAAATAGATATTTTTAAAAGGTTTCAGAACTCTAGTAAATAATCTCTCATGAAAGCACACCCGTGTTTGGCTGCAGGGTTGGCATCATTTATTTCTCTGCTATTTCAGTGGGATATTTGATGATGCTAGTAAAGTATTTTGCAGAGGGCTCTGAGCTTCCCCTGCAGTGGAGTAAAGTAAAGCTTTAATGCTGGGATTAACGAGGTTTGGAGCTGGACTGGGGAAGAATTGGAAGAACTGGATTTGCTGTGTGGCTCCTGACTGGAAGATGAGGTAAATTGGGAATGGGGCTGGTCCATGGAGGGTTTAGTGATGCCAGGGGAAGTCCCCAGGCCACCCCTGGATTTCTTTTTGCTGCAAAGCCAGGCTCTGAGCCCTGGGCTGAGCTTTGCCCCACTGACATCTCCCACTCCCTTCAGTAGAGGGCTCTTGGCTCCTTCCTGGGGGTTGGGAAGCAAAATCTCTGATTGTGGAACTGTAAAGCTGAAGATACCACAGGGGATCAAACCAGAGCCTGACATGCTCCTGCTTTTGGTATGAAATCTGAAGATTTCCTCGAGGCTCGAGAGCTCTGTGTTCCTTAAAACATCAGCTTCTGAAATAACAAAATAACTTCAAACAGTAATTTTTCAAGGGGGAAAAAGCCCCAGAGAACCAAACAACAAAACTTTTCTCTTTTACTACTGGAGAGACAAGCTTGATAAATATTGGAGTGCAATAAAAATCTCAAGTGTTAAGAAGGGAGTATTAAGAACAAAAATCCCACAACTTATTTACAAAAGCTCCCCCAAACCCATTCTTCTTTCAGTTGTTACTTTTTAGTGGCTGTGACTAAAAAAAATGGAAGCTGCTGATAGTGAACTGAAGTTTCTGAAGCTGATATTGTGCTTCATATAACTGAGTGATTTACAGTTTGTGCACAAATAAACTTCAAATTGATTCTTTTCCCCCTTGGACAGATGGGCTTAAAGGTATTTTTTGGCTGTTCTGATGCAGCAGCATTGAAGCATGGCTAAAAGTGAAATTCTTTCTCTCCTGCCGGCGTGATAATACTGCCAAATATGAAAAATACCAACAGAAATAAAAGCTGATGTTGAAAAGTCTGTCAATCAAAAAGCTCAAATTATTCAGCTTGATAGGCTGGGTTTGAGCACATAAAACAGGGCAACAGAGTCCAAAAAGGAATGGTAAGAAGATGTGATGTGTCTTTGCTTTTAGCTTTGATTACTGAATATTTATTTTAGGTCAGCTTCTTTCAGTATTTGTATTATTCACATAATCTGTGATAGAAAAAAACCAAACAATCAGCAACAAAAAAATCTTTCTTCAAAATCCAAGAGGTCACAATTTTTCAGATCCTAAAATTTCACTTCCCTTTCTTTTTGATTTTTGATATTTAAAAAAGAATGATACAAAGGATGAGTCAGGAAAACACCTTGCTGGAGCAGTTGCCACACAATTCAAACCCTGGGAAAAAATYTGAGTATATTCCTCAGTTTTCCAGAGCTGCCCCAAGAAATTATGTTACAACAGTCATTAATTCTCTAAATTAATGAGCAAGGGCATCTCCTGCTCTCTGCAGACATCTCAGGCCAGGTCATGTCTCAGTGTCCCAGGACATTCTCACATTTGCACACCAAATGATCAAACTTAGCAGAAATAGGCTTGGATTATTGCTGTTTCCTTGGAGTAAATCAGGGAGAGGTTGGTTTTTGTTGGTGGTTTTTAATTGTTTTTTGGTTTTTGTTTTTTGTTTTTTGTTTTGTTTTTGTTTTTGTTTTGTTTTGGTTTGGTTTGGTTTGGTTTTTTCTTGGTGGGGGGTTTGTTTTGTTTTGTTTTGTTTTGCTTTGTTTTGGCTTTTTTTTTTTTAGGTTTTTTTGTGGGTTTTTTTGTTTGGTTTTTTGGGGTTTTTTTGTTTTTTGGGTTTTTTTTGGGTTTTGTTTAGGTTTTGGATTTGGGGTTTTTTTGCACGTATTCTTGTAGGAGTTTTTTGTTGGATTTGTGTTTTCCTCCAAGATCTAAGGGACAATTTTCTGTCGCTTTATGGATGAGGTGTGGAACACAGGGAGAGGAACACACCCCATGTCCAACCCAAACTGCCCAACAAGCCAGTGCAGAATAAAAAGGGGGAAGGAAACCTCCTCTGTTCCAACTTTTCCTCCTGATTACCTTCTGGGACAAAGAGGGACAAGTCAGGGCTACAAATTCAAAACCAAAATTCCCTGAATCTTGCATTCCTACCCTCAGCACAACCCAGAGAATTAGGAATTCAATTATCTTCAACCTCTGCCAAATGTCTGGGAAGAGAACAGTGCAATATAAATTCCAGGCTTCGTTAATATTTCAATTCTTTCTCTGCCATGGGATTCCAAGGAGATCCTGCTGCCTCTGAGTGTCTCTAGAAAGAAAGCCCTCCCATAAGTTCACACATCTCTAACTGGTTTTATGTGATTTGTTACAAACTGATTAGCTTGGGCAGGAATTAATCCTCCTCCAATCAAGCAGTTCAGCTGAAAACAGCTTTGAAAATATATCTTTGAAAAGAAAGAGATTTGACAACACAGACATTTATGAACTCTATATAATTTTATGCTCATCAAAATTTGCTATTTTGACCCCTGGAATCTCTGGAATCAAAGCAAACAAGAAGCTGTAACTTGCTCAAAAATATAGAATACAAAGGGTTTATCTCCGTATTGTTATCAAGCATGCTCTGTTTTAGCAAGCTCCACTCTTTTGCACCTCTTTCAAACACCAAAGACTCCCAGGACTCAAAATTTACCTGCCTACATAAATATCTAATGGAATGGAACTGCCAGCCAGTTTATCTTCCTTTATTTTAGGATAGAAACAGAACCCTCATCATCTACAGCTTAGAACAAAAAAACCCAAAAAAACCAAAAAAACAAACAAAAAACCACCCCAAAATAAAACAAAACAAAACAAAAAAACAACAAAAAAAAAAAAGGGAGAGAATTTCCTCAACACAATACCTGTGGTATAGTGGAGAATTTTGCAGGCAAAGGCAGCACTGTTAGTTCATTACTCAACATTAAATAAAAATGTTTATTTTTTTGATAAAAGGTGATTCCAATGTTTGGTGGAGATATGGGGGCAACAAATTTGCTCATTTATACATTCTGGGAGTTTCAGCCTCTCCAAGTCCCACTGAAATACCAAAGAAATTGCATTTTTTGTTTATTTGGGATCTCTGATAGTCCCAGACTTGTTCAACTCGGAGATTTTCAACCTAATTGAGTCAAATTCACTTGTTGTCATTTGCTGAACTCAGGAGTGGAAATGCAGTTTGGGAATGTCTAGATAAGGTTTTTGTCTCCATCCACGACCTGGTAACTGCATTATTCACCTCATAGCAATATATATATTTACTTTATACAATATACACTTCAAAGCAGTGCATGTGTGAAGGAAAATTACTCCTGAAACACAGGAATAAGCCACATTTACTGCACTTAAACCTGTAAATGCTTCCTCTAGCTCAAGTTGTAAATGCCTGTGATCTTACTGCTAAATAAAGCAATAATAACAATAATATCAGGGCTCTCATCCCAATTCCTGGTTCTCTGGTTCCCACAGGAATTGGGGATTTATTGCCTTTGGCTTTCTGCAGCATCTGAATTTTGCTACCGTGTACAGAAATGTTCTTATTTAGGAGTTTGCCACTTGTGTGGCTTTTCTTTCCCCTCTCTCAGCAAAGTGCCAATGAATGCAGAGCAGCAGTACATGGAATTAAGGGCTGGATTTGAGGGCTTGATTGGGAATTCTTCTCTGGACTGCCAGTTGTTTACCTTTATTAGCACAACCTGAGCTTACAATTACATTGCAGATCCCAATGGGACACATTGTCCCAAAATTACTCATCACAACAGTATTCAAGTCACACTAAAATGCCATCTAAGACCAATTTTCATTCTGATTTTTATAGGGGTATATTTAGCTCCTGGCAGAAGTAATTTAGAAAAGGAAATTCGTTTTGGAGCAATCACACTAGGGCTGTTGAGATGGGGGCATTTTAATGAAAATTTTCATAATAATTATGATGTGACCTTTTGCTATTTATTGAAACATTTAGTTTATGAGTGTCTCCTCAAGAAAAGAAAAAAAAAAAAAGGTACCAAGTGGCACAGAAGAAGGGTAAAAGAATATGTTAAGGATTTATTTGCATTTCTACTTCTTCCAATATTTGTATCCTCAAATCTAATATTTAAATCCAGCTTCAAATTTCTTTCTGCTTTGTTATTCTAAGGCACAGACTCTTCTCCCATTACCTCATGGTGACATTTCACCCCCAAAACAAGGTTCCAAATTTTATTTATTTAGGGTCAGGGTTCTCCTGGCACAGCCTTGGGAGCAGCTGAGGATTATTGATCTGATCAGGTTATTTGGGTTCCTCTGCACTTGTGGAAATCAATTTCTTTTTTTCTTTTCCAGAACCAAACACCACCTGCTTTGGAGAAAACCCTGCAGAAGCAACATGACCACATCCTAAATCTATCTGAAAATACAAAAATACCCTGAGCTTTCATCTTTTCTGTTCTTGATAATTTCTGCTATTGGTTGAGCTGCAAGCATTTAGGCTAGGCTGAGTACATTGGAAAATAAAAATAAAATAAAATAAAATAAAATAAAATAAAATAAAATAAAATAAAATAAAATAAAATAAAATAGTTTTGAAAGATATGGTTTAGATATGTTTTATGCCTAAAGAGATGAGACAGAGGGAGAAGGAGCTTTGGAAATCCCTTATACTCAGGAAGGGGTGGTGCAAGCACTGGAGAAAAAATTCTGAATAAATGTGAAATTTTAGAGCCAGATTAAGTATCTGGGAGATACAGAACTGTCCAGTGCTTCTCTTTTGCTAGAGTAGACAACAATTTTTGTATAAACATTAGAAAATTTACATTTTTAAATGAAATTTATGAAATACCATGGGATGAAAAGACTCTTCAGAAGAAGTGTTGGCATCTTCCTACCTTCCATGAGAGCAGGAAAAGGAATAAATCAAAAGTGCTTTTGGCTACTGGTGAAAAGGATTGCAGCAAGAACAAAGATTCCAGTTGGGAATTGGGAAGTGGAATTACCAGAGCAAACCCAGAGCACTGTTCCAACAACAACTCAGAAATAGGACTTGGAAGCTTCTGTCCTTCAAGGAAGGAAAATGAAGAATCCAGGCAATTTCTTGAGAAGAAATAAGGACTTGGTCCCTCCAGGGCATGGATGGAGCTTGTCTGACAAAAATGGTTATCAAGGCTGAAGAACAAAATCCAAACACAATTCCTTGTGTTGCTGTATTTGACCTCAAATCTTATTTTACTCCTCAAACATTTTCAGTCCATCAGGTGTCTGTTGTCTCAGAGAGGATGGCAAAAATAGGAGAGTGAGGCTGAAAGGTCAATGCCAAGGCACTGGAATTCCATGTTTGACTTACTCAGCTTGGTGACATTTTAAATGAATTAATGTGGATTACAAAGAGTAGAAAAATCTGAATAAAAGCAACACTAAGGAATGCGCAGAAATCTTACATAGCTCTCCAGTGCCATGAGCATGCAGCAAAGAGCTTGCAGTCATTTTTATCCTAAAGAAATACAAGATTAACTCATGCTGATCTGTTTTTCCAAGGAAAACAACTTGCACAAAAGTAGCTTACATTGATCACTGCATGTCCAGACTATTAATTATAATTTCTTATGGGTTTCCAGTTCGGTTTTGGTGGCACAACATTATAAATCAGGCACGATCCCATCAACACTGATAGACTGGTTTAGATTGGTGTGAGGTGAGATTTGAAATGTAAAAGCTCAGAGGAAAGGTTATGTCATTAAATGACAAATCTGGAGTGTGTTTGGGGGAGTGATTGCTGATTTATACCAGTAGGGAACTGAAATTCCTTTTGAGAGTGGGACCAAATATGGAATAAAATAATATTCCAATAAAAGGGATCTATTCTGTACATCTGTACATGTTTTTGGTTTTTTGGGTTTTTTTGTTGTTGTTGTTTTGGTTTAGTTTGGGCTTTTTTTTTGGTTTGGTTTGTTTTTTTGGAGGTTTTTTTTGGCTGTTGAAATAAAACTTTTATTTTTGAACAATTTCATGCAACATTAAACACTTGTCTCAAAAAGGTTTTCTAAAGAAGGACTCTTCACCTGCACCACTCACCTATGTTCTACATAATTTGGGTCACACACACCCAACAATCCATAGAACCTCTTCAGAACCCACTGAAATTGTGTTTACCTGAAAAGGTTATTTAAAAAAAAAAAAAACCTTAATCAGACTGCTAAACCAGCCTTTTTTAAAAGCAGCAGTCCATCTGTAACAACTTTTGCTCCACATTTCAGTCCCAAGAAGCTATTTTTAAACAGCACTCAACTGGGGACATAATTGACATAAAGGATGGGGAATTTACAAAGAGGGGAATTCTCTTATCTGGTGCGATGAATGAGATCCATTGGCCAGAAGTGAAATTCCTTCAGGGCTTTGAGAGATATTTCTGTAAAAATGGGCTTCTTGCAGTGACATTTAGAAATTCAAAAGAGTTACCATCATCTACAGGTGCCTGAGGTGACAATTTGCTGGTGCTTTGCAAGGAATAATGAACAGAAATTGGGGGAAATTTTGTACAGCAGGAGGAATTTCTTTGTTAAACCTTGGAATGGGCTGCCAGGGAGGCTTGGAGTCCCCATCCCTGGAGGTGTTCAAGAATTGACTGGAGGTGCCAGTCAGTGCTCTGGGCTGGGTGACAAGGTGGGCATCAGTCAAAGCTGGACTTGATCTTGATATTAAATGACTCTGTGATAAGGGTTAGACCTAAAGTTTATAAAATATAGAATAAAAGCAGATGAAGAGTCTTTTTTCAAGAGAAGTAGGTCAGGAAGAAGTGGTTTAAGAGTTTCCTGTGAGGTGAGAGAAAATTTACATCTTCTTCTATTATCTTAAATATTAAAAATTAGCAAAGTTTCTGAATTTGGAGTACTATGACAACCAGAAGGGATTAATCTAAGAGGGATAGAGCAGAAAAAGGAAATGGCAGGAAATAGAGACAAGTGGGGCCATGGCCAACACAAACAGCTAAAGCTGGTGAGTTCCACCAGGAAAAGCTGATGGAAACCAGCACCAGGAGAGTGGCACAACTTCAGCTCTCAGCATTCAACAAAGTGCTGCAGAGAGAAAACAATTTTCTGAGACCCAGATGTGGGGATTAGGAGCTGCATTTCAAATTGGAATCCAATCTCCAACAAAAGGAGACACCTGGAACCACTGGGCAAGGAAAGCATCTTCAGATGCCTCAGAGCCTGCCTGTACATCTGCAGAGGGAGGGGAAGCTGCAAACCCAACCTGGCTGTGGTTTATAGAGAAGGGAAGCTGCAAACCCAGCCTGGCTGTGGTTTATAGAGAAAGGAAGCTGCAAACCCAACCTGACTGTGGTTTACAGAGAAAGGAAGCTGCAAATCCAACCTGGCTGTGGTTTATAGAGAAAGGAAGATGGAAACCCAACCTGGCTGTGGTTTATAGAGAAGGGAAGCTGCAAACCCAGCCTGGCTGTGGTTTACAGGGAAGGGAAGGATGGAAACCCAACCTGGCTGTGGTTTATAGAGAAAGGAAGCTGC
>PYHW01009766.1:1256217-1266785 GCA_013186435.1 Turdus rufiventris | reverse complement strand
AAACCAAACAAAAAACAAACAAACAAACAAAAAAAACCCAAAAAAACAACCAACCCACCAAAAAAAAAAAAAGAAAAAAAAACCCAAACCAAGAACAAAACCCAAACATTATTTTTAATTCTTTTATTTCTGACTTCCTTTTTTTTCTTCTTTTTTCATTTGTCACAAGATTCTCATTAAAATTTATGCAGCAGCATAAAGACTTTAAAGAGTTGGCTTTGTGCAAGCATTTACCAAGTTTATAAATTTATTACACAGACATTTCTTGGTGTACCCACATTTCTGTATGGGTTCTATAACCAAGGTGAAAATTTTAATGAAGTCTTAAAATTTCTAGTAAGGTCTGAATGCTAATAAACCATCGATTTTCTGGCACTTTCCATACCTTGAAACACCTTTCCAAGGGCTTGACTTGTCTGTTTTCACACAAAAGTAACATTTATGTTCTAACACCTTTCAATATTCAAATATCCTTACCTGTTGCGGCTTTGCAGAGAAATAAGGAGATAAATTAAGGTGACAAGAAAAATAAGGAGATAAATTAAGGTGACAAGAACACCACAGAGGGTTTTGGAGATATACATTTTTTTTTTGCTCTGTTGATATTTACCATGTTACCTCCAGCAATTTGAGATTTCCCACAAATTTCACTTAAAAATGGAGATTTCATAAAACCTAAGCACACTATTCCTATTTATTTGAAGTTTAGGTTGTTTTGTTTTTTTTTTTTTTGGTTCAGTGATGTGTTGAAAGGGAAGAAACCCGATCTGGCCAGCCTGGATATCTTTTCCATTTATAAGAAAACAAATCATTCCTGCTCTTCCACTTCAAAAATCTCCATTCTATGGTGCCTGGATTTCAAAACTCTTTTTCTTCCCAACCAACATCACCATCTCACCTCCTGTATGAAAGAACCTCAGACCACAAAGCATTTTCACATTTAGCCAGCAGAAAAAAAAAGACAATCTCGCTCTTGCTGCCTCGTGTTCCATGAAATGTCTTTTTAATTATGGTGATTCTACCTTGGTAGCTTTTCCTCTGTAATAAACCCTTCCCTGTCAGGAGGAGAAACAATGATAACAGCAAGCCCTGCATTAGGAGGAAACATTTAAGCCCTCCATGCCCAGCTCACTGCCATCTATTAATTAGCAGAGGCCACAGAGCTGTTTTTGTCCCTCTTGGAAGAGAATTACATTTGCAGCTGATAGTTTATAGCTCTTTGAATAGGAGCTGCAGAAATAGCCCACTAATCACCTCGTTCCATCCTGAATTGAGGTGCTGGAGCTTCCAGGAAGAGCTCTGGGGATGTGTGCTCAGGCCAAGGATGTAATCATGGGTCTTTTCAGGATTCATCTCCCTGCCCAAAAGCAATTCCAGGAATAAAGAACCAATGTGGAAAGCTCCACGTTGCTTCCCTCATTCATCCTGCCCACCTTCTACCTCTGGGTAATTTGATTTGCTGCTCATATTTCCAGCTGGAATTAGATCTAGCAGCAAGTGTAAATAGGAGTGTTGTTATGTTGTTATTCCCTTAATAACATCTGGGTCTCTTAATGGCAACCATCACAATAAAACATTATTGCTCCAAGAGCTTTTATTTAAATAGCAGAATCAACCTTCAGGTCCTGAAATGTTTAAAATGAGAAAAGACTTTGGTTTGTTGCCTGTTGGGTGAGGGTTTTTTTTGTTTGTTTTCTTCTTTTTAGAGCTTTAGAACATGGAAACCTCTCTGAGAGCGGCCGCAGCAAAAAGGTAAAAGAGCAGCACAAACATGCAGGGATCCTTCCAAGAACTCCTGGCTGGCTTCCAGCAAATCTGCAGCTCCTGAAAAATATTCTGTGCCAAATCTGTGACTGCTTTAATGATTTTTCCACTTTCAGCATGATGCTTTAGGCTCGGTTGGTCACATTTGGGTGCCTGTTGATCCATTTGGCCCCAGAAATTGATATTGATTGCTGCTAAAAGGAAATATTTATAAAGGATGGTGTTTGATTTCCTTTTTAAAAATCTGTTTGCACCATCATCATACTGAATTTCTGATATTTCAGTTGCCCTGTGAGTAAAACTTGACTCTCCTCACAGATTAGAGGAATTTTTTTGCCATCATTACTGCAAGGATTTTGTGATCTGGTCTTCTAATTTCATTTTTCATAATGATTTTCTCTGGGAAAGAAAAAAAATCTGGGGAAAAATTCAGGACCACTCTCATGATGTCCCACCCACACACACACACAAAAAAATGGTCAAATATTGAAATAATCGTTATAATTTTTTGCACCAGGATATCAAAAGCAAAAGCAAAGTCAGTGTGATCAGAGCATGTAAAGGTACCAGGTGAATTATTCACCAATTTTTCAAATAATTCATCTGGGATAATTAAAATCTCTTTATACCAAATTAACTACCAGGAAAAGGAGATCAGTGAATGTGTAGAAATGATGAATTGCTCAGCATGGAACACTCTCTGTTAAAAATATAAATGGAATTATCCCCTTTCAAGAGGGAATTTATGGATTCATGTTTTCTGGCCTGACTACTATAATTCCAGAGTTTTTCTTACAGTTTTTGACACACTGGTGGAGAAAGGAGAGGAAGGCAAACAATAAAAATAAAAGAAATTTTTGACAAATAAAGCAATTTAAAACAATAGAATCTTTGACTTGGCAAAGGCTCTAAATCTCCAAGTTTCCCCTGTCTGTGCTTCATGGAGCATTTATTTATTTATTCCTGCTCTCCTGGGTGTAAATCAGTTGTAACACTGAGTTAGTTTTTATGTGCATTCTGTTTGTGTGTTATTCAGTCCTAAGGCTGATTTGGTTTTCATCCAGCTATTTTTACTGGATTTGGGCAATAAGAATTTTCTCACTTTATGCAATACAATATTGTATTGCAGTGTAGGAAGGAGGTTCATTCTCTGATTGTAATTGTGTTTTACACTGGCTATTGCACTGTTCTCTGAAAAAAAAAAAACCAAACCAAAATATTTAGTGGTTGAATTATCTAGTTTTGTTTGTCATTTTAATGCCAGAGACTGATGGCCCTCCTGTTTCCTTAAGGAAATTACATTTCTGGGCAAATAGCAGTGCTCTGATGACCACAGCTTGAGCTGGAAGAAGAAAGTTTCATCCCTGTAAAACCAGATTCTGCCTCATTTGAGGGTTCTGACTCAGAAATCTTTAGTTACAACATTTTGCCCTCTCAGAAATTGAATCAATTCTTTTCCCCTTTGTACAAGTTGCAGTGCTTGGCCTTGAGCTCACAAAGTTTCCCTCATGGGAAAGATTTTGATTTCTTTTTTCTTTCATTCTCCTTTTACAAAGTGCCAACACTCAGAATAATGAGTCTCCAGTGAGATCACATAAAGGATTTATGTGTTGGATTCCTTTTATAAGTAAAGGCAGTTGCATAAAGGATCTACTTGGCCTAGTGGTAAAATGAAAGCTGGTAAATGGTAAAATAAAAATCGGAAAAATTTTGTGAAAAGAGATGCTTGAGCATGTACTCTTTTCTCCTTTCATTATAAGTAAAAGTATGGCTTGAGAATTTCAGGTGCACATTTATAAACTTGAAGGAGAGAACCTCATTCTTTTTAGGATCAGAGATGAATGGATGAATGAATTAATCAACGAGGAATGAAGGTTGATGATAGATCAGACTTGTGTCTGTATTTACTGCTATTTAGATATTTTACGTTATTTTTTAAATAACAGGTATTTTTCAAAAGTCAGAGTACTTACATCTTGCAATCTTGCTCTGTGTGCAATCTTTGGCTAATCAAAAGGCAATCAATCCCTAGCTAATTGTCCTTTTAGATGGCTCTATTTCCCCTGTCCCATGACTTCAGAAATTGGCCCTTTCCTACAGCTTGGGGTTTGGGGTAAACTGAGAACAGTGTGGCATTTCCACAAAGCTGAGACTCTGGGGGAGAAATGCTAAAAGGGTTGTGTTGAATGAGAGAAGGAACTGGAACACACCAAGAACTTTATTGTCATGTTTTTAGATAAAACAGTGGTGGAAAAAATTGGTTTGTCTTGTCAGTACCAGAGCTGAGCACATTTCCTCATGGTTAAGGTGAAGAGTAACACAGGTAGGCACAGAAACAACTGATCTCCCATAATTTTTGGCTGGTTTCCCACCAACAGGAAAGTTCTGGAGATCCCACAGATGTCCTGAGTCAGCTTTTGCCACAAATCTGCTTTTTTATCACCTTCCCTCCCAGAGTTGTTTCAGATTGCTTTTGTGTTGAAATCCATCTTTAAAATCAGCACAGAAGCTGCATTCTCTCAGTAGTGGGTATTTTACCACACCCAGAAAACTCAAGGATAAACTTTGTGATTCTTTACATGTTCTGAGCCCTTCAATAAGGGAGTCACAATGTGCTTGTAAAGTCAGACATAAATCCTTTCTTATTGTGAGTCCAACCATAAATAATGGAAGATTTACTTGTGTGGTTCATTATAATATCCAGAAATACAATAAACAAGAAACAAAAATCCCATGATAATCTCCCCTCAGCAAAAGACTTTTTTTTTTTTTCTCTAGGTAAAATTAAAGAATTTACTTTAAATAGAGGAAGTGAAATCTTCCACCAGATAATACAACTACTCAAGAAGCTCTGTGTCTTGAGGAAAAACAGTCTGTGATGGTGTGGACAGTAGGTTTAGGTAAGGAGTTTAGGTTAAAAGGAAAATAGGTTTTGATAAAGGAAGCCAGGCTTTGCAATTCAATTAATCTTTGAGAAACACATGGCAAGGGGTTCCTCTTACTGAAGATGAATGTGAGAAGTCAGCCAAAATCAGATATCTGGTCTGGCTGGGATTTATCTTATTTGATTTCAGGGCTTGATTCATTTTCTCCACACAAAGGAATCTGGTTCCCTTTGCCTTCAGTGTCCCTGTGGCACAGCTGGCAGCTCCTGGGAATCTTAAATCAGGGAATCACAAACTGGGGAAGGTTGGAAGCGAGGCTGGAGGTGTCTGGTCCAACCTCCTGCTCCAGCAGGGCCCCCCCAGAGCAGGTTGCCCAGGGTTGTTTTTGAACATTTCCAGTGAGGGACACTCCACACCCTCTGTGACAATCCAGTGCTTGGTCACTGCACAGGAAGAAATCCTTCCTCACGTTCAGGTGGAATTTCTTGGGCATCAGCTCCTGCCATTCCTCCTGTTGGGGCTCACAGGGCAGAGGCTGATCCAACTTCTGACCCCTCACTGCAAACACTTAAAAAACCACAGGTGTTTATATAATATTATAAAGCATTTTAATTGGTTATGGTCTCCTCTTACTGGGAAACGCAACTGAGCCTTGAAGTGGGTGAATTTATGCAGGATCTTGGCCAGCACACTCGATGGATTCTAAAGAACCTCTCAATGGACTAAACAGGCTAAAAGGCTCCATTTCGGTTGATTATTGACCCCAAAGGAAGCTGAAATATCCACTTTGCATCTGGACATCGACATGCTGATGTCCAAATTTCTCAATGTCTTTAACAAACTCCACCTCACACCTGTGAAGTCACTAAAAGAGACAGGATGGTTTTGGATGCAGCACAAAGGAGGTTCTAACAGGAACTGGAGCTGCAAACTGACTAATTACTAATTAACCACAGTGAGAGTTCACTTCTCCAGCATATCCCATTAGGTATTCATAACCCTGTGTGGGAAGTGTGGAATTGCACCCTCCCAAGCAAAGAGCTCTCATCCTTCCCTCTTTTCAGAGATGGTGGTGGAGCACACCCTGAGGAAATGATTATCTTGTCCTCCATAGACATCCAAATTATGTCAGGCAGATTGCATTCAGTGGTGAGTGTGACTGTGAAAATCACCAGGAGTAATCAGTTCCCATTTACATTCCTGATGCCTGAAATTGGGTGAGACAAGTGCTGCTGCTGGTGAGGTGAGTCCCTTCTGCAGTCACTGGAGAAATTGGGATAACCAAAGGGAAAAGTCTGAAAAAAGATATTTTTTTGGTGGTGATGCCCTGGCACAGGGTGCCCAGAGCAGCTGTGGCTGCCCCTGGATCCCTGAAGTGTCCAAGGCCAGGCTGGACAGCGGGAGGTGTCCCTGCCTGGGCAGGGGGTGGAATGAGATGAGCTCTAAGATTCCTCCCAACCCAAACCATCCTGGAATTCCATGAGTCTCTCTTAAACGTGAAAGAAGCAAAGACCAGTACACACCAGTAACCAGATTTCTTGTTATTCCTGTTTACCCAGGTTTGATTTTATAGGCTTAATCTATACCTAGGAAAAACAGGAATATTTTCTTGGCCTTTGGAATGGAAGCAAGCTTAGTCTCAAACCTGCATTTTAGTGAATAAAAAGCAGGGTTGTTCTCCTCCTCTTGAAAAAGAAACAGAATTGAAATCAAGTTAAGTGGCCGGAGGAAAGCAAGAAAACCAATGAATAATACACTGCATAAAACAATTTCTGAGGAAGGAACAGCTGGTCTGTCAACTCTTTAGAGACTATTAATAGGAATGAAGATTTCATTGTGTGTCACTGGAAAAGTAACTTCCCTTAGGTTGGAAAGAATAACTTGCTTATTCTTGAATAAAATACAATGGAAGTCAAGAAGGGATCACTGACAGATTTGGTTTTTTTCAAGTAGAAATGCTGAAAAGATTAAAGGAGTTGATTTTAAAATGAGTTAAATAATATGTTTGTGGAAGACAAGTACAAATCAGATATCTTTTTCAAATTCACAAAGTGCCTCAGATACTGGGGTAGGACAAAATCCACATAATCCAGGGGTCTGTGATTTCTGCCTTTATTTTGGATGTGTCCCCAGGGTCAGGCCAAGGAACAGTAACAGAATATGGGCACATATGGAGTCAGAGCCCCAGGACATGGCAGGACTCAATTTTATCCCAGAAAAACAGCAAGGAGATAACACAGGGAGGGTTTACAGAGCACATCAACTGCACAAATTATCCTCATGCAGCTCCAAGCACTTGCCTGATATTTAGCGTATCAAACCCAACCTATTGCCTTCACTTGTTTCATTTTCCTACTCTCACTCCTCTGTCCCAAATACCCAGAGATCACTCTCAGGAATAAAACCTCCAGCCTTTTTTTATGCCCTCCTTTTTTCAAAGACTCTGAAGTTTTGCTGTTAATTACAGTCCCAATATGTTTCTCAGTAACACCACGTTCTGCCTGAGCCCTGAATTATTCACTCTCTGTAATTGCAGCCTCCTTCTCGTAATCCCAGGGATTTTGGTTGTGCATCTTTAGTCAGATTTATCAAAAGATTGTCAATAAATTCCCCTTTATGCTCTGGCTGATGGCTGACCCACCCTCTTTTCCAGCCTGAGGAAAACACAGGTGCATTTCAGGAAGTTTTTATTATGCAAAACCCATTTGCAGGTAACATATGGCATTGAAACCCCATTCTCCAGCTTCCACAAAGGTGCTCAGCAGCTCAGCAAATGTCAAGTAATTTTCATTAAATGGCACCAATTGATTCAGAATATCCAGGAGGGGGATTAGGAGGAATCTCAGGTCTGTTGCCTCATTGATTAAGTTTCATACCAACACAATGGCTTGCTGTTGTTAACAAGAGGAGGTTTTGATGCACATCTGTTGTATTCTGAGCCCAGGTTGATGTTGTGGAGCAGCAAGAAAACAAAGGTGGTTCTTATTTTTGATTAGTTATCATGTAATTCTTGGAGGAAAAAACAAATAACAATGCTTACTTAGAGGCAGCTCATCAGGCAAGGATCTATTTTGTGACAAAAAGTAGCAAAATACATCAGACCATACAGAAATATTATGAGAAATAAGCATGATCTTTTTCCCTGAATTATTTCATTATTGGATCTTTGGGTACACAAAAAACAAGCAAAGAGTAAAATTAATAAAGTAAATTAATACACTGAACAGGAATTAGTTTTTAAGCTAAATAAATTTTAAGAATCTGTTTAAAGTGATGAAGGGATGTGAGAAGTCTGAGGAAATCAGAGAATTTAGTATAGGTGAGGTTAATAGCATTAACTACAGCAAGATGTTACAAAAACCCAATAAAAACAGGCTTGATTTCCTCATTAGGATGGAAAAAAATATTCTTACA
This sequence comes from Turdus rufiventris, assembly GCA_013186435.1. NCBI lineage: Eukaryota > Metazoa > Chordata > Aves > Passeriformes > Turdidae > Turdus > Turdus rufiventris. Next base: position 1,258,722 of record PYHW01009766.1, on the reverse strand, counting down.
AGAGGAATTTCCAGCTAATTAATTTAAAACTCAAGGATGGGAATGTGGACTGCTGTTTTGATCAGCTGCAAATGAGATAAGAAAAGCAGATGGAGGAGAGGGAGAGAAAATGTGTGAGAAAGCAAATAAAGCAAATATTGAGATACCAGGTCTGCTCCATCAAGCGATTACCTCTCCTAAAAACTGTTTGCAAATACTCATGACAAAAACCTACATTAAAAAAAAAAAAGGTTCACACTTGGGTTTGCTCCAAGCTGGTTGTGATGACCTAAAAAAACTGATTTCCTGATTTAAGTGACCTTCAATGCATTAAATGATAGGATGCAGGTGAAATGTTGGAGGCTGGAATGCCACACATGTTCCTTCAGTGGCATTTTTGTGTTCACAGTGTGCCTCCTTTGCAATTCCCTTTGAAACACAAATTCCTGAGCAACAGGACTGTGAAATTTGAGTTGTGAGGGGAGAGGGCTGGGGCCAGAGCTCCATTCTCTGACCCAAATTATTCTGTTATTGTCTGATCTTGTGTGTTTGAGTGATTGAATGAAGTTCAGCAGGGATTATGAGCTGTTCCTGTCCTGGGGATGTTTGATAGGTCTGCACTTGGAATTTTTCTTTGCATTAGAAGTAGAAAGTGCCTGACACCATGTGTTGCCTGCCTTGTGGTAGGATCCTAAAAATTACTCCAGTGTGACAGGAATCCCCTTGCTGACTAGTGAAAGTGACCACAGTTTTAATTTATCCATTACAGACAGGGGAAAAGTCAAAATCAGACTTTTTTTTGTTGGTTTTTTTGTTTGCTTGTTTGTTTGTGGTTTGTTTTGTTTTGTTTTGTTTTTTTTTTTGTTTTGTTTTTTTTGTTTCAATCTTTTTATTTTCACACAAATCTGATTTTTGGAGTAACATCTGAGGCTGTGCAGGCCAGGGATCAGGTGTCATTTTTCAATAATGAAGGACAAACATATAGAAAAGATTAAATGAGAATTTGGTTACAAATGTTTTATATTGTATATTTGTAATATTTAAGTGGAGCTGGAAAACAAGACACTGGACTTGTAGGAGAGCTGTGCACCTATGGACAAAGCTGCAGAAATAAATATTTCTTCCAATGGCATTGAATGCCTTTTTTGGAGTAACTTAAGCAAGCCCCAAATCTCCTCTGACTGCACAGAACTTGTGTGCTTAACACCACTGGGAGACAATGAATGATAAACAGGATATGAAGCAGCACTTCAGTCTTATCAAGGAAAATTGCTTTTGTCATGTTCATAATTTTGGCTCTCCCAGGCCCTGAAAACAGCTCAGTGCAATATTCAGTGGGGCAAAAGCCAGAGCTGGTGCCTGGGTCCTAGGAACACTGAGACTTAAATGTTTTTTCCTCTTTTTTTAATTTTCTTTTTTTCCACCAAAAAAATCTAATCTGTAGTCAAAAAAATCTTTAACTTTCTTAGTTCCCAGAAATAAACCTGAGCTCAAAACTTTTTTGTGACACAAGGGCCAAAATGATCTTGTTCAAATTGTGGAGGAAATTCTGTCATTGCACAAAATTTTCCATCTGAGAGGAGGGGGATGCCAGAACCCAGGAATTCTGAGTCCCAAAGGGAATCCCAGGCTGTCAGACCCACTCAGACCCTTGGAAAACCAGCAGCACAGGAAATTTCTGCTTCCAAAAACGCTCCAAAAACACACCCAGTGTCCCAGGTGGGCGGCCCGGCAGGTGAATCCAAAGCCCCGGGGAATCTCTGAGCATCCTTCTCCCTGTGCAGGGATCCCTGAGCATCCTTCTCTCTATGCAGGGATCCCTGAGCATCCTTCTCCCTGTGCAGAGATCCCTGAGCATCCTTCTCCCTGTGCAGGGATCCCTGAGCATCCTTCTCCCTATGCAGGGATCCCTGAGCATCCTTCTCCCTGTGCGGGGATCCCAGAGCATCCTTCTCTCTATGCAGGGATCCCAGAGCATCCTTCTCCCTGTGCGGGGATCCCTGAGCATCCTTCTCCTGTGCGGGGATCCCTGAGCATCCTTCTCCCTGTGTGGGGATCCCTGAGCATCCTTCTCCCTGTGTGGGGATCCCTGAGCATCCTTCTCTCTATATGGGGATCCCGAGCATCCTTCTCCCTGTGCAGGGATCCCTGAGCATCCTTCTCCCTGTGTGGGGATCCCTGAGCATCCTTCTCCCTATGCGGGGATCCCTGAGCATCCTTCTCCCTGTGCGGGGATCCCGAGCATCCTTCTCCCTGTGCAGGGATCCCTGAGCATCCTTCTCCCTGTGCGGGGATCCCTGAGCATCCTTCTCCCTGTGCGGGGATCCCTGAGCATCCTTCTCCCTGTGTGAGGATCCCTGAGCATCCTTCTCTCTATGTGGGGATCCCGAGCATCCTTGTCCCTGTGCAGGGATCCCGAGCATACTTCTCTCTATGTGGGGATCCCTGAGCATCCTTCTCCCTGTGTGGGGATCCCTGAGCATCCTTCTCCCTGTGCGGGGATCCCTGAGCATCCTTCTCCCTGTG
>PYHW01009766.1:1226945-1256167 GCA_013186435.1 Turdus rufiventris | reverse complement strand
AGCATCCTTCTCCCTGTGTGGGGATCCCTGAGCATCCTTCTCCCTATGCGGGGATCCCTGAGCATCCTTCTCCCTGTGCGGGGATCCCTGAGCATCCTTCTCCCTGTGCAGGGATCCCTGAGCATCCTTCTCCCTGTGTGGGGATCCCTGAGCATCCTTCTCCTGTGCGGGGATCCCTGAGCATCCTTCTCCCTGTGCGGGGATCCCTGAGCATCCTTCTCTCTATGTGGGGATCCCTGAGCATCCTTCTCTCTATGTGGGGATCCCGAGCATCCTTCTCCCTGTGCAGGGATCCCGAGCATACTTCTCTCTATGTGGGGATCCCTGAGCATCCTTCTCTCTATGTGGGGATCCCGAGCATCCTTCTCCCTGTGCGGGGATCCCTGAGCATCCTTCTCCCTGTGCGGGGATCCCTGAGCATCCTTCTCCCTGTGCAGGGGATCCCTGAGCGTCCTTCTCCCTTTCCCTCTGTTCGGGGGATGCCGGAGGGCTCGGGGAGCCTCGGGGCTCTCGGGGCGGTCCTTGGGCAGGTGGGGGCGGGCAGATCCTCGGCTTTTGGCAGCATCACAGCACACAGAGGCAGCGGCAGGACCGGCGGTGCTGCGGAGGATGCGAACTTTGCGCTGGCTGCTGCTGCCGCTGGTGAGTGAGCGCGAACCGCTGGCGCGGGGGGGCCGCACATCTGGCACAGCTGGATTGCCGGGCCGGGGCGAAGCCCGCAGAATCTGGGCAACTTTTCTCCTAACAGGGAGAAGGCAGAAAGAAAGGAAAAGTAGGATTAAGAAGAATTATATAAAATGAGACAGGGCTGTTAGAGGGAAGGAAAGAAAAAAAATATCCTTGAGTTAATGTGTTGACCTAGCTCCTTTGATTAAAATTTTCCAACCTCAAGATGCTGTTAATAAATGCATTTTCAATTCTGTTAGAACTGCAGTTTGCAGAGGACAGAAGAGCATCCCTAAATCAGAATTGCTGTAGCTTTAGATGGACAGGAGGGGACAGGTCGCTGTCCCAGCTGTCCTAAGAAAGGCAACTTTGCAGGACAAGGAGGATGACCAGAAAGGAATAGTTCCTCCTGATGGATGGGGGACATTTGCCTCACTGAGAGGGCAGTGCTGGAGGTTTCTGACATCACCCAGCAGGAGCATGAACTGAGTGGTGTCTGTGTGCACCGAGGGCAGCAGGTGAGGCTGTGCCACTGGACTCCAGGGAGGATGGATGAGCACAGGGACACAGCCCAGGCACAGCCGCGCCTCCGTGATCCCCACCGCTGGCATTGCCTGGGATGTTTAACAAAAATCTGTGCAAATCCAAGCACAGTCATCTCTCCTCTTTGCCCTCAGCCTCAGGGAAGGGTTTGGAGCGCTTCCTCTGGGTGTGATTATCAGGGACTCGTTAATTCAAACTTTACTCATTTCACACTGAAATGTTCAGCGTGGGCTGGCATTCAGGCTCCTGCTGGAGTCAGGAGGGGGACAGTCACCTTCCCAGGAAATATTCCATCTTGTCCTGAGAAAACCAGATGCACTGGGTGCCTCTCCAGGGCCTGCTTTCCTCTGTGAGAGCCTAAATTCTCATCCTGACCTTTCATTTTGAAATAGTGAGAGATGGGATGTGAATTTTCACACCTGCACAACCTCTGAATATTGTAGTTACCTGTATTTACACAGATTTATGTACAAGGTGGGTCCTTGTTATGCAAGTGCAGCTATTATCATATGTAATACTGCTCTTTAATGCAAAACCAATCACCCTAAAGGGTTAGACTGCTGCAGGTAAAGTGATTTTGGCATCTGGGCCAGCCTTTTTACACCTAATGGAAGCACAAGTCATTCTTGCAGCTGTCAGCAGAGTGGAGCTGATCTGAAGTGATGGATCGTGCACATCTGGGGCTGCCATGCATCATTTTAATGCTGCAGCAGGCTGTGCCCATAATAAGAGAAATTCTATAAACTGCATGATCTACACAGCTTTTGGCCTCAATATATGGACATCAACTCCGTGCCTGGTGAGAGGCAGAGCTCTGAATGTCAGTGGGGTTTGTGTCTCAATCTAGGTCTCTTGGCATGCTCAGTTAAAGAGTCAGGGAAGGGCTGAGGCCCCTGAGGAAATAATCCTTTCCTATTTCAAGGACCATGCCTGAGCAGAGAAATAATTCCTGTCTGGATTCTGCAAATAAGTCATTAATCAGATATGAAAATAAACCAGAGGGCTAATCCTGAAAACTTCCTCTCTGGAGCTGGATACTGTTACCTCCTGGCAGCTCCACTGGGATGTTGTAGGATGTACTTTGTGCCTTGCAGAACAGAGTCCTTGACACTAAAAAAATTACCATTCCCTGGTAAGTGACAAGGAACAGAGAGCAGTGGAGGCTGAAATGCATAAAAATGACTTTTGCTGTCTTAAAGAGTTCAGAGTCTGGGGAAGCAGAGGACAAGGAGCAGAAAAGACTCTGCCTGCACTGCTCTCCCTGCTGTGCCAAACTGCTTTCCTCTCCAAAGACCTACATTTCCCATTTCTGGGAAGGGCTTTAGTCTGATCTAATGACTGCAGGTGAGAATGGAAACACAGGTGGGTCACCACTGAGCTGCACATTCCCTTCAGCAAAATATTCCTTGTGGATGGATCCAAACCTGTAGCATGATGCTGAGCTCCCAGTAAAACAAAGCTGGGTGTTTAAATTTCCATATTTAATTTGTGTTCTTCTGCCAGCCTGGTCCCTGCAGACCTCCAATTCCTCTCCATGGGGAGCTGGATGTGTGGAATAATCTGGTTTTAGGTGTTTTTTTTAGCCTGGAGGGAGTTGATGGAGGGAGACAGGCTCCTGTGCAGGCAGTCACTGTCCTCAAACAGGTGTCTGAGCAAACTAGGAGGAATTCTTCCCTGGAACTGCTTGTCTGCTTTCCCTGATCATTAAGGGAGGCTTGATGGGAGAATTTAGATTAATCATCTACAATTAACTGTCTAAAATTAGGAATCTGGTCTAAAGCTACTCATTGAGCCTCCTTCAGTATTACTGGTAAGAGATGGAAACACTCCAAGAATACAGATCAATTAAATGAGCTTGCTGTAGGACTTTGACTTCCTGGTTTCAGGACTTTAGGATTAGATGACATCAATCTCACCTGCAAGCAAAAAAAAAAAAAATTTACAGAAAAGGAGAAATTTCTCTTTGATTGACAGGAATACTTGCAACGGCAGAAAATGGGGATCCTCAGTTATTGTTGTTCTGTTGTTCTTCAAGCATTAGTAATAATTAAATGCTCTGCCCGATTTAGCAGGGTGCTGATAAATTAATTTTTCTCAAGGTAATACTAATTACACAGCGTTCATAAACAAAGTAAATTAGTATGGCTGTGTTGTCTCATCAAGAATACCTATGAGTGAATAAATATAATGATAAACATGGATAAATATGTATAGCAAGTGCTGTTCTCTATAAGGTCATGCAGTTAAACACAGTCATATAAATACAATCCAATCCACAGAGGAGCATTCAAGCATTGCTTCAATGTCTTGAAAACAATATTGAAAATATGTTCCTCTAAATGACTGGGAGGCAATCAGCATCTCAGCTTCCCTTCTTCCATAGGTAATCGAGTTAGAGAGAGAAAACAAACACAGAAAATATCCTCCAGGTAGTCATTTTCAGCCAAAAAGACTCCTGAAATAATCTATTTAAGTGACTGAAGAGAAAGCCTGGAAATGAGGCTTTGGCTTTGGGGTTGGAAGGTTCTGGGATCAGGATGGAAGCCAAGGGCAGGACTTGGTGTGAGAGATGAATTCACAGCTGGGGACTGCAGTTCTGTCACTGATGGGGTGTCCTGGTGCTTTTCAGAGTCCACAGGGGTTTGGGGATGGTGGAAAAAACCTGGATGGGTGCAACTGAGCTTGTAAGAGTTGAACTGACTTTTTTTACTGCATAAGAAATCTTTATTTTTTACAGTTTCTTGTTTTCTGCCAGAACACAGCACTACACAAATGGTGTTATAAATATCCCAGAATTACTTACAGGCCAGGGCTTGGGCAGGAAGATTTGTACTGCAGGGTCTGGAAATGTAGCTATGAGATGGGCAGGAGCTCAGGGTGGGCCCCAGGTCCCTCCAAAGCGCAAGTGAAAATTGGCCTCAGCATCCTGTGCTCCCCATCTCAGAGATTTTTCAATTAGCACTTGGCTTTTTGAGAAGGAGTTAAGCAGATGGAAGGTTTAAATAAGAGACATTCAACAGACAGGGAAGTTTATGAAAAAGGTTCAAGTTTTCTTTGTCTGTTATTCAACCTGTCTTCAACTTTTTCTCTTTTTTTTTTTTTTTTTTTTTTTTTTTTGTTTCTACAAGACTTCCTCCCTCCTAAAAGCCTTCCCTGCCCATCAAAATCTCACTAAAAAAAATTGTGTATGTCAAAGCATGTCCTGATTCTCTGCCTGGTGTCTTTGGCAGTCCTGGCCAACTTTCAGGACTTAACTGAATGCTTCATTCCACACTTAAAAATGGGGATGCAGGAGTTGTCTTTACTGTGCTTTTCTGTATCCTAAAATACCAGGAGGGTTTTAATCCTCCAAGGTAGGAGTCTGTGTGTGACATGAACAGCAGCAGACAACTCTGTGTGAGGGAGAGCTAAAATATTCAGGCATCAGAGTGCTATCAGAAAAACTGGGGAAGCACAGGCAGCAGGAACTGGGAGTATAGGATTAATTCCAGAGCATATCTGAGATGGCAGAAGGACCAGAGATGAATCTTCTCAGGCAATGATTTATGTACTTGATGCAAAACCTGTTTGTGAGGCTTCAGGATTGCAGGGCATCAGAAACTGAAACAGATCACTGCAAAGAGCCTTCAAGTTCTTGAAGCCTTGTCAATGAATTCAGCCAATTCTTCGAGCTTTGATTCATTTTCAAAAAAGACTGAGTGTTACTGCTGGCTCTTTGATCCCCTGGAATTGCTTTTTCAAAGGTGAATAATATATTCAGCACCCAGCTTTGAAACACTTCCCTCATTTTCAGAGAGCAGAGAAAATGTCCCTACTTTTCCCCAAGTGTGCTAATGGACTTCTTAATGAGTGAAGATCTGTCTTTCTTGTGACATCTAAATTACAGTTTTTCTACCCCCTCAGCAGCTTAGGGGCACCATTTTTGAATGGACTCTCAGGAAAGATTGCTTTTAATTAAATTGCACTAAGTATGGCATCAGGATGTTGATAGAAATACTCCTCCCAGCTCTTGCTAAATCTCCTGTTGTCCAACATAAGTATATCTCAGCCCAAAGTGCCATTACTTTGATTTTCCTGTGCAGATTTTGGGAAATCAATAAACTTATGGAACAGAGGAAATAAAAAACAATGTTATACTACTCTCAGTGAATAAGCCACTTAAGGTTTTGGTGCAATAACCTTACAAGAAATGAAGAAAATAAAATCCAAAAGTAAATGCAAGCCCAACATCTGTCTCTCTAATTACCTATGGTTGCCATAGGTAATTTTTTAGTGTTCTCTGTGTTCCAGGCAAATTATTTTCATGGTAAAGGACTAGAAGTCAAAACATCCCTGTGAATTTTGACTCAAATGGGTCAATAACATTCAATCCAGTAAAAAACCCCCTTTATGTTATGATGCTCAGGAATATAAAGCTCAATTCCTTGAGGACTGATCACAACATTCCCTGAAATCTCTAAGTTTTATGTGGAAATCTTGGAATGAAAGCACCCCACTGTAATTTCCAGTGAGAGTCAGGCCAGGTTACTGCTGAGATACTGGGAAATATTGATCCAAGGAATAACATTTTAAATCAGTCTTTACACTTCTTGCTGTGGCAGGGAACACTGTGCCAGATTGTGCCTGCTCTGCTTTGGTTCCTAAATTTTCCTTTTTTATGGTGAGCAGGAGCTACTCTTTTCCTACAAAAGCCACCTTTTTAACAGGTGCCTCCCAAATTGCCATAATATGTCCCTGCCCCAAATGCAGAGCTCCTGCTTTCTAGAAAACCCCATCACCCAACCCTTGCAGGCAGATTAGAGCAAAAACTTTTCACTCGAGGCACTGTGAGACTAATAGCAGAAAAGAAACCATAGACAACAAATCACAAGTAATGCTCTGCCACAAGGCTTTTCTTTAACTATGCAGTGGTTTAATGTCTTTATTTTCCTTAATGCCTGAGGAAAGCCAATGAATTGAAGCATCATCACTGCTCTTGATTTCTTGTATATGTGTCATTTTGTCTTTGTTTTTTCTGTCCAACAGTGGCATTGCTTTTAGTGAGGCTGCATGATTATAAATTAATAACACCAGCCTTGTTTTTGTTTCTTAGGGGATAGTCTGTGGTTACAGTCTGGGGTTACATCTGAAATAGGGCTTGATGTTGATTTTCAAACCTTGGAGTGTCAGTGATGTTTAATCTCTGGTCTATAATGAAAAGTCTGGACTCCTGTGGTTGTAGCCCTGCCTACCCCAAATCCAGTAACCCAGAGGGAAACAAACTTGGAGCCAATGGTAAATTGCTCTACCTGTGAGTGTCAGTGGGATCAGCCAAGGGTATCAAAGAATCCAGAATGGGTTGGGTTGGAAGGGACCTTTAAGATCATCCAGTTCCAACCCCAACACCTTCCACCATCCCAGGTTACTCCAAACCCATCCAACCTGGCCTTGGACACTTCCAGGGATCCAGGGGCAACCACAGCTTCTCTGGGCACCCCGTGCCAGGGCATCACCACCCTCTGGGTGTCACTACCAGTGGATTGGGATTTCCAGAAGAAATCATCAAATCCTTTTTTTCTGGTGATTTTGGTGATTTATCACTGTTTTCAGAGGCAGGGCTACCTGGACCTGTTTTGGCAATTCCTCTGTCGTGTGTAAAACCAAGGCAGTACGTTGGGTGGGACATGAGCACATGAAGAACTCCTGCACTTTTCCAACAGCTCTGATGGGTGATGGGGAGTGAGGCTCTGGTTCAGCAGGTGTGGATTTACCAAAGGAGAGAAGACAGGAGAGGCAGAATGAGGAGATGCCAACTTTGAGCAGCAGGAATCTGCCACACTCACTCAGTGTCCCTTGTTCCACCTGTATCAGCTGCATGTCTCTCTCTGACTTTTGGAGAAAAGATAGCTCTTCCTCCTCTGAAATTTTTTCAGAACTGATTCTCTGTGTTTCCAGGTTCATTTAACCCATCACTCCTCAGCGCTTTTTTTCTAAGATATTTCAAATGTTGTGATTTGTTTGCATTTTGGGTTATGCCTTTTAGCATAACCTCTCAGCAGAGGACCCAGAGCATCATCTCAAGTTGCCATGACTTTTAAATACCAAGCCTAAGAATATTCCAAATACAAAATTGTCACTGTAACAGAATCCAAGAAATCAAAAAAGTAGAGGAATGGCCAAGAAATCCAAAAAGTAGAGGAATGACACTTTTCCTGTCCATCTGAATCCACCTTTATGTACTGAAATAGTGAGAGATTTATGGAGCAATTATTTTGTTACTTCTACTCAGAGAATTCTTTTGTTATGTGGGCAAACTGCAAAGTGAAATGTCTCTTTAAATGTAAAGTGATGAGCAGGGATCCTATTAATACCTGAAAAATTTCATTTCAGAATTGAGTGACTATAGTTGAAGAGCAAAAAGTACTATTTTAAGAGTCACTCATGCTGATTTATAAAATGTATTTTGAATTACCCACTGGAGTAATATAATGCATGAAAAAGCACCATGTCTTAACTTTCTTTTCAAACAGTGCCCCTAATCCTCTTTCTGTTCTGATATTAGCATGGATGAGCCATCTCTGGGGCCTCATAATTAAGACAAGTCTGTCTGTGCTACTTTAAAACCCAAATGTAGGCAAAGTTTTAAAGGTTATTTTAAAATAAAGTTGTGCTCTAATTTTTGCCCCTCGGCAGATATCATTTCTAAGATGGAATAGTCTGCATAACTTCCAGTAATGTTTCTGTGAAGGCTAAAAGAAATCCTGGCTGCTCTGCTCACTGAGAACATTTTGAAGAGCAATAAATAATTTTTCTGAGATATTAACAGCAATATAGAAGTGATGTTCTCATCTGCACTGGCTTTTCAAAGGCATTAGAGGATAAAGCAGCCTACAGTCTTCCTCAAAAACATACTGGAAAATCTTCAGTCCATCATTTTCCATTCAGATCCCTCCTAAATGAACCCTTGACTTTGTCTTGAATATCATAGGTTGAAAGAGGCAAGCAATGAAACAAAGAAAGAGAATTTCTAATCCATAAAAGGCTCTTGTGTCTTGAATATCCCAAAAGAGGCTTTGGTCCAGTATCCAGCTCTCTGAGTACAGCTCAGTGGCTTTCTTTAGTGTCTTAAAGATGGGTGTAGAAGCATTTGAGACTTCAAAAAATGCATTTGAGTCTTCAGATAATGCCTTCGAGACCTCTACATGGGGCTGAGAAAATTAATGCAGTCTACACAAGAGAGCTGAGATATCTTTTAACATCCCAAACAGCACCAACCATTTCTGGGGGATTGAAACATCTTTGAAATTCCCAAGGGCTGTGAAAGAAGCTGAGATAAATCAAGTAGACATTAAGTTTTTTAGATTTTATTTGCCTTTGCAGAGGAAGATATTTTGGGGTTCTGTTGGTTTTTAAGAGCATCTTCCCAATCACAGGAGTTAATATCCAGGACTACAGAGGACATGAAACTTCCTGGAGTGGGAGAGGAGGTCAAGTAAAATACATGGCAATAAATGAGACTAAATATCTATGACTAAGAGGATGAATTTAGACCCTGTTTAACAACTACTGTCTAGAAATCCATTTAGCTGTTTAAATCTACCCTTATCTATGAGACTAAAACATTCCTTAAGATTCCCAGTCAAGTTATTATTTTTTTCTCATTTCTCCATCTGTTAAATGGAAACAGCTCCTCAGTCTGCAACATCCTCAGATGATACATTCTAGAATTTTTCAATCATTCAGATTAAACTATGGCCAAGACTACTATTCTTTACATTAATTAATTTAATTTTAGTTGGTTTATGGAGAAGAAATATTTCTGTGGTCAGGCTGTATTTAAGTTTGGAGAACTGGATGTGAATAATCCCACAGCTGGTGGATTCATCCACTTTTGGCCAGTTGGTAAATATGTGAACATCCAAAAACTGTGAACATCATTTAAGTTTTGTGGAAAACATAACTGCAAAGGAGGGGGATAAAAATGTCCAGATTGGAGGAGAGGTGTTGTTTATTATAGTTGATTATTATGGCACACTGTAGAATCCATATGGAATGTACACCCAGAAATGCACACAAATTAATAATTATTTGGGATCACAGGCTCCACCTGCCATTTATACATTCCATTTGTCAAAAAACCTCATCAACTTCAGCTGGATTTTTCAAATTTGTAGACCTCAAAAAAAAGAAGATATAAAGGTACAAACTGGCTTTTCTCATTCTGATAATCACAGAAGTTCTTTGTTTTGGTTTGTTTTTGGTTTTGTTATTTGTTTGTTTATTTACTTTGTTGTGGTTTTTTTGTTTGTTTTTTTTTGTTTGTTTGGTTGCTTGGTTTTTTAAATTTTTTTTTGTTATTGCTTTTTTGTTTGTTTGTTTGTTTGTTGTTGTTGTTAATTTTTGTTTTTGTTTTTGTTTTTTCTTTTTCTTTCTCTCCCTGAGGTTACGGGAATTCATCCAGAATGCAAAATATTCCAGCAGGTGGTCAAAGAGGAGGCTCTCTGCTCAGAGCACAACGAGTCTGCCTCAGCTGATGTTAAAGGTAAGGGTCCTGCTGGGCATGCCCTGCCCTGGAATGGCTCACACTGCTGAAGTGTTTGCTGTGCTCTTTATTTACCGTATTTTCACAACCACAAGGCACACCGGATTATAAGGCACAGTATCAGTTAATGATAAATTTTCAAACTATTTTCATATGTAAGGCTCACCAGATTATAGGGCGCATTTTTTTTTGCAACGTTGATCCGCACACAACTTTCACAAACGAACAAATTACAAACGGAATTGTGTGATCGCGGGGTTTACTGGCAGGCGCTCAATTTGCAAACATTTTTCACGGATCGGTGTAGCCTTTAAACACAGCCTAAAAAGAATCAAGACACTAAAAAAAATAGAGAGAAAAATCACTCACTGTTATTAAGCTTTTAAACAGCTTCATTTTACAATTGGCTCTATTCATCTTCCATGAAACCTTCGAACTCTTCGTCCTCCATATCGGAAATCATCAACTGGGCGATGGTGGTATCCAGCAAACCTGAACCCATATCGCTTGTATCTTCATTGTCAGAGTCATCAGTTTTGATTTCCATGTTCTTTTGCATGGTTGATTGTTTTTAATTAAAAATCCGCCTCGTAAGCAAGTCTCCTTTGTGGAGCCATTTCGAAGCCACTTTGGACTTACAGGACTTCTGATTTCACAGCATGCTAATACCGTGAAAAGTCAGGGTCGAGGTCAACAAGCGCGTAGAATGAAGGAAATGTGTCCACCTCCCTGTTAACACCCCCCTCAATAATGCCTTCATCCCTTGGTAGGCAGGAGCTTTCCTCTGATTGGTTTATCATGGTCAAAAACGCTCAAACCGTCTAAATCACCACACCCAAACAATCCCTGAGTCTAAACAACGTAGGCGAATCCACTTCATCCCATTTCTGCTTGGGAAAGGTGCGGCGCAGTGTCGGGTAACCGTAAACTTTCCAAACTTTTCCCATATATAAGGTGCACCGGATTATAAGGCGCACTTCTGGGTTTTGATCAAGTTTTAGGATTTTAAGTGCGCATTATAGTCGTGAAAATACAGTACATCCAAAACTCCAAAGAAACTCCCACTAAAGGTACTGAAGACTCTAATGTGATTGTATCATGTTGGGAATCATTCTAATCTGGTGAAAATATTCTTTTGGGAAAAACAAAATGTTAAAGAAAATCCCAAGTTCTTCAAAATTTGACATTTTTACAATTTTAGACATTATTTGTTTGCTTGTAGGGGTTTTTTGTGGTGGTGTTCAGAAGTCTATCCATGCTCAGATAAAAATTTTGAAAACTAAAACGAGCACAAAACACAACCTGTAAAATATATTTAGAATGCTGTGTAAGGTTTTCCCTCCTGGGGTTTTGGCATTGTGGAAACAGGCTTAGAAATAACTCAACATGAAATTACAAAATGTTCAGACCCTTTCAAAAATGCAGTCATATTTTATTCTGGTCAGCTTTGCTTAGAAAAATTTGAATCCACCTCAGTGAGTTTTTTTTAATTCCATGAATTTTAAGATGTTTGTTCTCTGCAGAGGAATTGTGAGGCAAAGATACCTTGTGCATTCGGTTGGGATAGAATTATTGGAACCACTTGGAAGTTTTGCCTTTAGAAGATTGGGAAAAAACAGGTTCTAACCCCAAAATATTTCCTTTGTATTCCTTATTATTCTGCAGAATTTTCAAACTCCCATGTTTCATATTCCTCTTCTAGCTTCCTGTTTTATTTTGTTGCTATTTCTCACACCCACTTTATTAAAGTCCAAAATACCTCTTGGACACATTTTGCCCTTAGAACACACAGCGACTCACCNATTAGGCATTTTCAAAAATTATTTATTACCTGCATTACAGGATGTCATTTCAGTCATCTTCCTCTTCAACAAAAAAAAAAATTACATGGTTTTAGAATCCTGTTTGTAGCAAAAGAAATAAAAATCCTCGAGAGTTCTGTTAAACTTTTAAAAAATCTTCAACCTTGTCCACTCTGAGCTTCTCAAAGTTCCCCTTTCCACCTTTAATTCTCCAAATAAGGAAAGATTTTAATGAAAGTCTGCTCTGGTATTTACAGCCTTTCTTAATATAGTTTGAAATTAAATTATAGAACTGGGAAAAAAAATATTCTAAATATTTTATCTGGTGGATAAAACTACACTAAGATAGGTGAAAGTCCATTTCTTGTGTTTCAGTTTTTAGGAACTCAGCAGAGGGATCACAGTTTGTAGAGTTTAACCTCAGCAGTCCCAGAGAATCTGTGCTGGAATCAGTGTGGCAGAGTTTTTAACCTAAAGTAGTTCCACACTATTCTTGTTCAGAACAGCATCCAATGAATGCCACCAGCATTACCCAGGGTGAAGTTCCTAAAATTTTGGAGCAGATGTGTATAATAGGTCAAATAAATCGAGTCCTAACTCCACTTTTTCTTTTTCCTTCACTGTTTAAAAATTCCTGGATTACTGGAATTACATTAATAGATACAACTCCTGCTGCAGTTGTCTTCATGGAGTCTTGGGTGACTTGGACACCACCAATTTCTTGAAAACCTTGGCATGAAAAATCCCCTTTCAGCCCCTGAACTCAGCAGTTTCTTTGATATAAACTGAGAAATAAATCTAAGATAAATAAATTCTAAGCCTTAAGACATACATGTTCTATTCCTACACAGGGTCACACAAATATCACTTTTAACTCCACATTGCCAAATAAAATAGATTTTTAGACCCAGCTGCTCAAATCTGCCAAGCTTTTCTAAGAAGGACTTTCAGCTGCTGAGGGTAAATGTGGGGGGCACTTCAGTCCAAGTGGGACTGATATTGCCTGGCTTCATTAATTTGAGAATTAGCAGAGTTTAGGCTGTGATCATCAGTGAGAGCCAGGTATTTGCAGGCTGTGATTCATCCTGTCCTCAGGAAGAAGGCACCAATATTTGGGATGAATCAGCGCTGGAAGCCTCTGTCTCTTTCTGTGGATCACAAAGGAGATGTAGCTGAGATTAGCTGGCATGTTTGAGGCAATTAAATTTACAGCTAATGAATGAAGGCCTCTATTTTCCCCGGAAAATTGGGTGTACCAGGAATTTCATCCTCCCGAGGGTGAGATGAGGATAATGCTGTGAGAGTTTCTCAGGACTATCCTTTTGAAAGCCAGAGAGAAACTTTGCTCAGCTACAGGCAAGTATTTCTTCCACATTTCAACTTGAAAACTTTAGATTTGCCTCGTCATCCATTGCAGAAGCAGCAGAAAAGATTCATGGAAGAAAATAACATTTCCCAACCCAACCCCTGCTTTATATCCCCCTTATGACTACCTAGAGATTTTTGGTTAGAGCATGATGCTTTTTTTTTTATTGTTTCAGGCACATTTACATGCTGGCAATTTTTCTGTGCTGCCCCTACACCCTCTTGCCAGCAGTTTGCAGTCTCTGTGATGCAGCTGTGACAAAGCTGTGATTCACTGAAACTTCTGAAAATCCTTTTTTAAGGGGACTCACAGCACACCCTGTGTCATCAGCCAGCATTCTCTGCTTTAGGGAACCTCATGAATTCCATCTCCTCCCAGTGATGGTCATTTTTTATAATGCTGAGGTGTTCTCCTAGTTTGGGATGAATTTAATCCCTTTGGAAATCCATCACAAAAATGCCATTGATTGCCTAAGACTGGGACTTCAGCCTTTATTTCCTCTAAGCCAGGTCAAATTGGTAGATTTTTAAACATGAAATAAAGAGGGTGAGGCTGAGTTTTAAGTCTGATTTATTTCAGTTGGACTCTGTAAGGAGGAATCTCAAGTAATGAGAAAGCAGTAATGAGAAATCTCAAGTGCTAATCATTATTCAATACTTTTATTTTGGTGGCTTTTGTTTTGACAACAGAAAAGAACTCCAATTGATTTGACTTGTGGATGGTGTCTGCTTGAATTTCAGGTACATTCTCTCATGAGATGAGGAGGGGGAAGGTCCAGCTGGAATACCAAGTGTGAGCAAGGATGCATTCAAGGAGAAAAGGAAAACACTCCACTCCTTCATTTGCAGAGCTGCACGCTCTTCTTGCATGTCAATGAGTGGGAAAACCACAGACAATCTCATTGTGGAGGATTAAATGTGTGATGTTCTCTGTGATTTTCTTTATTTAGAGGCACTTTTTTTTTTTTTTTTTTTTTTAACAGGATGTGCCAGAGATTGGGATGGTTTAACCTGCTGGCCCAGAGCCACTTTTGGGGAAGTGGTTAAAATTCCCTGCCCACGATTTTTTGAAGAATTCACCAGTACCCATGGCAAGATTTTTTCCTATTTTTCTTATCCTTTGGGTTTTTTTATTATTGAATTTATTTTAAATGAATTCTAGTAGTTGAGATTTCCTTCATACTTTCCAGATTTACAATGCTCCTGTGTCAGTCAGCATTAATTATCCAGATACACATTTCAGCTTGGGGTCAATATTGACACTCCTGTTTTGTGTTGTGCTTTACTGAATTGTTGAATCCCTTTGGTGATGTAAATACGATGGACAAATGGCACCATGCTGCTAAATTTATAAAGCAACGTCATAGAATCACTGATTTATAAAATTGTGCATTAATTAATATTAGAAAGAACCTCCTGAGGTCATCCAGTCCAATCCTCCAGTCAGAGTAGGACCAAGATCAGAACTTGTATGGAGCTTCCAGTCTGGAAAAGACAGCTCAGGGCTTTGCCCAAAATCCCCAAATATGTTGTAAATGTATAATTTGATTTCCTCCGTGGAAGGAATGAATTTGCAGAGTTGATTTCCCATATGAAATGCACAAGTCCCACAGCATCTTGAAATGACTGGGAGCACATCCCTCCCTTTTTTATTTTTTTAAAGGATAAATATATAGAATATTATCATTCTTACAGCCAATCTTGTTGAACATGACTAAACCACTGAGTCCCTAACTTAGGAATCAAAGGGGTGATAGAAAATTGTTGCTGCTCATCACAACTTACAGAACATCAGCACCAGCACCCCTAATTAATTTTCTGCTCTTTCCCCATTGAAGGTTTCCTTCAGAGGAACTGCACACAAGAGGAATATTGGTCAGAGCCGTTCCCACCTTACACCATTGCCTGTGGGTTTGATGAAGGTTCCAGCAAAGGACCTGAGGATCAGGTGGGGTTTGGTTTCCTGCTCCTGAGCATCCCCAGAGCCCCTCTCCTGAGTGTGCTCCACACCCTGAGCCCTGTCAGGACCCAGGGATTGCCCATCCTCAGTGCTCAGCCCAAAACTTTTAGGTACATTTAGAACTTGTTTAGTGAATGAGCACATTAACATAAAGCAAGTGAGCAGCACTCAGCACTTTCCTCTTCATCCAAATGTCTCCTCTTGGTGTTAAACCTGTGCTTAGTTCACCTGTCCAGACTAACAAAGACTGAGGTGATGTAAATCCTCATCATGCACCCACATCCCAGAGAAGTTCTCCCCACCAGTCCTCAGGGATTTTTTTTCAGGGAAAATTCCTTTGGATCCCTTCCATTTATATTGTTTTCCAGATTTTCTCTGAGTCACAGAAAAATATTTCTTAATTGTATAGCCTGGTGGTCAACACACATCCTTAGGAGGGAACACGTGGATGCCACTCAGTATTTCCACACTTTATCTCAGGTATTCAGTAAAGCAGGAAGTGAATATTTTTCCTATCTGAAAATCATCATTCATGCTCAATTAAGCTTCAGAATTTCTTTCACATCCACATTTTGATATGATTTCAATTTCCACATTTCTCCTCATTGTACTGGAGTTCATATCTGAAGCTTGATGGCCTTCTATAAATAAGAATATTTGTACTTTGAGGAAAGAAAAATGCTTTAAAAACTTAAATAACTTTTTAAAGCGTTCCAGAAAGAAGCTGGAAAGGATCTGAACAGTTCAGAAGGGATGCAAGATTCTCCCACAGGGCTAAACTCATTCTCCAGGTGGCTTTCTCTGGATTATACTAAACCAAGCATCATTCCTGGTCTAAAATCAAGCAAGGAGCTGTGTTTATATTTCAACATGATAGCAGATTTCTGCACAGAGCTGCTGTCTATGCTCTGGCTGTGTTTAGCTTGTTATTCCACTCAAATCCACAAGGTTTGACTACAAAAGGAAGATAAAATCAGCAATCTCTGCTGCACTGCACACAGGAAAGTGAGTAAAAATCCCAATTATGTCCTAAGAGAGCCACTTGCTTTGTATTTTGGATGTGCAGTGAGCACTTCTGATGTCTTCTGTATTTAGTGTTGGTTTTTCATCTCTCCTACAAAACCAGATAAAATGAATTGAAACACTTCATTATTCCATTAAATAACCACTTTTCTAATTTTCTTCTGTGTTTTGAAAATACTGGATAAAAGATCAGGAGTATTTCAGAAACACCAGGATGATTCCTGTCATGTCAGGGGTACAAGATCTCTTTATGAATTTACTTAAATTTACAAATCTGTTGCCTCAGCCTAGAATTGCAGCCTTTTGGATAAACAGATTCAGGATCAAGTAGAGAACAAAGTGTCCACTGGGTTTATAAGGAGGAAATTTGTCTGGTTTCAGAGAATTTAGTATCTTGGGATTTTAAATAATTAGGTTATCTTGTAGTGAATCAGAATAAAATTTGCATATTTAAAGCTAAGTAAACAAGCTTTATTTTTCTTAGGACATTGGATTAGGATTTTTTAGGATATAGATCTTAATTGAAAACAAGTGAATTATAAAGAATTTACAGTGCTATAATATACAGCAAGGAATTATCTGCTTGTCCAGAGAATTAAGGACTGTGAGGGGATTTTCTTGGCTTTAAGTTACCTCCAGAACCTGATGTAACTCTTTATCAATATTTCAGTTTCCACACCTGCAAATTGAGAGGTTTATTTCTCTTTCAGCTGTAGCTGTTTATGAAAATCAATACTTATTGAATCTGACCCAGGTCTAAAGGAAGAGATTCACAAATCTCCCATCAGAATGTTTCAGTGCTCCAGAGATTTTATGTACTGACATGAGAAAAGGTGCTTACATATCACAGTGAATATTTTCCTGTTGAACATGATCAGAGGGGTCAGATGAATTTCTCTCCTGTGTAGGGTTAAGTAGGACTCAAAGTAAAATTTGTTAGTGGTGGAGGGAAAATCCTGAAGAAGACCTCAAGCATTGGGCTGTGTCTCTTTCCCCCACAGAAATCCTATTATTCTGCATTGTGCTGTGTCTATTTTCCCCCACAGAAATCTTATTATTCTGCATTGTGCTGTGTCTATTTTCCCCCACAGAAATATTATTATTCTGCATTGTGCTGTGTCTATTTTCCCCCACAGAAATCCTATTATTCTGCATTTTGGCGTGTCTACACTGCTGGATATGCAGCATCTGTGACTTCACTCATTACAGCTCTAATTGTCTTTGCTGCCTTCAGGTAAATATAAATGGGCTTCTTCTCAGGATGCCCTAAGACAATTTCTCTCAGATGCTGTGTGGTTTTGTTTTGTGGGATCTTTTTATGATTGTTTTCTAATCATTCCAACATGACACCTTGATGGTGATGGGTCCTTCTCCACTCATGCTCTGGTGTTTCCCTGTAGATGTTGAAATAATCAAGCTGGGCAGTCTCTTATCTCCTCAATGACACCATACAGTGGAGATCCTCTAACTTTAGATAATTTTTAACATTTTTTGATCATTCCTACAGTGCATGGCAAGACAGACTCTGCAGATACAGTGTCCCACGCCCCAGAACCAGAGTTTCCTAAATTGTCCATTCCCTCTGTGAAAGGCAATTGCTTCCATAACTGAGAGCTATAAAAAGAGATTAAATTAAATTTAAATGCCTCATTTGATGATGCTGGCTCTGAGGAAGTGGATTTGGGGTTTGGTTGGGGCAGAGCACAGAGCAGCTCCCTAACTGTAGTGGGTTGGCAGTCTCAAAGGTCCTTACCGAGGCACCTGGGAGTACGAGGATGAGGAAGGAGATTCCTTCAGCTCAAGGTAAACCATGCCCAGGGCAGTCTGGGGAAAAGGAATCATGGAAATATTGGGCTGGAAAAGACGTTTAAGATGAAGTCCAACCATTAATTCATCCCTACCAAGTCCATCACTAACCTACAAGCCCAAGCACCACAGCTCTGTGTGTTTTAAATGCAGAGATGGGACTCGACCATCCTGGGCAGTGTGTACCAGGTGCTTGATAACCCTTTCCATAAAGAAATGTTCCCTAATATCCAGTGTAAACCTCCTTTGTCCTGTCCTTGTAACCTGGGGGAAGAGCCCAGCTCCATCTGGCTGTCCCCTCCTGGCAGGGAGTTGTGCAGAGCCACAAATCCCCCCTGATTCCCCTTTTCTCAGCCTCTCCTCACCAGATTAATGCAGTTTAGGACAACTGCTCTGGCAGCCATCCCATAACATCTGACTGACACCAACTCACTCCTTTCTTTGACCCAAAAGGGGCTGAAAAGCCTGATGCAAGCCTGTTCAACAACAAAATAAATTACTAAAAATAATTAAGAGGTATTATCATAATCCAGCCCAAGAGTTCTACAGTTACTTTGTACTTCTGGCATCTCCTTTAAATGTGTGGTGATCCAAGGACAATTATCCTGGGATATTTTTTAGCTGAAAAAGGCAACACCTTCTCTGCTCCCTCCTGTCTCTCTGCCTCTCAAACAGTGACAGATCATTTATTGCTTTGCAAGGTGGCTTCAGTCTCACATGTCCCTGTTTGACTTCCAATGAGACCACGAAAAACTTCTCTCAAAGAACAATTTTTATTTTCTTTTTCCATGCCAGAAAATTCCACTGCACACGGAATTACATCCACATGCACCTGTTCGTCTCCTTCATCTTGAGAGCAGTTGCAGTTTTCACCAAAGATGCGGTTTTGTTTGCAGATGAAACCATGGACCACTGCCTCATGTCAACGGTACTGAGCTTCCCCTCCCTCCCACCCTTCACTGAACATTTAATTCTTTTCCTGAAGGCAACAAGGAGATCTTCTCTCCTATTGCTGAAACGGAAATCGTCAAACAAACAATATTATGCAAACCCAAAGACCAAGTGCTAAGGCTGAACTCAGATTTGATATTGAGGTCTGTTGACTCTAATGAAGCTCTAACAATTTCTACCAGTCAAGAATTTAATCTGTGAGGAAAAAAAAAAAAAAAAAAAACAACAACTATATTTCCCTTTCAAAAATCTAAAATAAAGTCAAAATACGAAACCACAAACCTACAGAAATTTTATTGTTTCTTCATTCTCATTGAATTTTACCCATATTTCTATAGAAACCAACCATAATAAGAGTAAGCCTGAAAGATTTTCCTTCCTCTGCACTCCCAGGTTGCTTGTAAGGCTGCTGTGGCCTTCTTCCAATTCAGTATTTTAGCCAACTTCTTCTGGCTTCTCATCGAGGGCATCTACCTGCAAACCCTGCTGCTGCTGACCTTTGTTTCCAACAAGAAGTTTGTGTGGTGGTTCATATTTACTGGCTGGGGTTAGTATTCCCTTCCTCTTTGTGCCATTCAGTATTTCTGGCTGCTTGCAGAACTGGATAAAATCTGTGTTTGGAGGTAAAAGGAGCCTGTCAAAAGTGACACTTTTTATGTTCGTTCATCCAGTGCTGCTACATCAAAACCACATCATGGTATTGCCTTTTATATCTTAGTTATTTACAATTTGTGGTGAATAATCCAGGCCTCAAGAGGATGAGTGATATGGCTGGATAATAACCCATAAATATGCTGAATTCCTCCAATGACTAAAGAAGTTTGGGTGACTGAGTTGTCTTTTGTTTTTAGCAAGCAGAGTTTGGCAGATTGATGTTAAATCATGTGAGTCCAGGTCTAGGAATCAAACAATTCTGTTTTTCTTTTATTTTTTTTCAGAGGTCTCCTGACTTGGAGGTTTATACAGCAATTGAATTTTTTTCTGATATTCAGAATAGGAATGTGAAATAAATTCCTTCCACTGCTCAGAATTGTTTATTGTGACTCTCAGATATTCCTATGTCTCACCTTGGCTGATCGAAAATGCAGGCACCCAAACTGAGTAGTTCCAATGACATTTTTTGACTTAGAAGTGAAATCCTAATTATCCTGAATAAATATTAATTTATCCTTCACCTTCAGATTTTTAGACTTTATTTAATGTAATTATTTTTTTTTTTGGAGCTATTCCAAATAGGATTGTCTGAAAGTAGACTCTCAGCCCTTGATTAATCATGGCAAACTTGAGATAAGAAAGCAAATAACTCAATTAATAATGTGGTAATCCTCATCTCCTTCTGCAATCAATGGAAAGTGAGAGAAACCTCAGGGGTAACTCGCATCTTAGGTGATGTGGAGGGAAATATTTTTTTTCATTAATTGAAAAGCCAACTTGAACTTAACAGGTTCCCAGCTTAAAGGACTTGAGCAAAGGGCGGCAATTTGGAAGGAAAAGTTCTGGGCCCTTCCTACAGATCTCAAATGATACTTAGAAATAAATTACCTCCATTTCTATAGAATAATCAGTGAAAATGTCACCTGCTTCACATTAAAGTCCCTGTCATGGTAGCTTTGAAAGTGATTTAGTCTTTGGAATTTCAATTCCACAGAAGGAGACCAAAAGCAATTTTTACTTTACAGCAAAAATTCTTTAAAAAAATATTAAAAAAAAAACAGTCAAAAATGAAGAAGGACAGAAGGATAGGCACTGATAAAGTGAGACTAGAAATAACTGAATACTGTATTCAATTAAATTTTCATGGAATTCTTATCAACTGGTTGGTCTAGAATGACCAGTAGAGGGTCTTTGGGACAAAAATGTGGACTCTTCCAGCTGCTTTAGGAATATTTGCTGGCTACAATTTACAAAAGAAAAGAGCCTCAGCTAAATAAAAGCTTTACAAGTGCTTGTAATTCCTATCCAAACCTTCAAGTAATTATTTACATTTATTTCTGAGAATGTATTTTCAGAGAAGCCCCTATTCTCCTTTGTTATGATTTCATTCTCCTGCCCTTTTATTCCTTTCTTTTTTCCTTTCCCTGAACTGCAAATCAAATTCTTTCATTAAGTTATTGAAAATTGTCTGACCCATAATTTGACCTTTAACCCAACCTGCTGCACTGTGAACCTATTGGAAGAAAGATTCCATGGGACACGATACTCAAACCCATGGTTTGTGTTCCTGTTGATTTCCTCAGGAGCTCCCACTGCTGTGATGTTTGCTTGGGTCCTCACACGAATCCATCAGCAGAACACTGGGTAAGTCAGAGCTGGGATAAAGAGCACAAGAACATCCTGGTTTTTGTGCTGTTCTGTTTTTTTCTGGTGGGGAAAAAATCTGTGTACAGGAAAAGGTAAAGGAAAAAAAAAACTCTCCTAATTCAAAGTTGTGCCTTTAATTTTAACAGTTTGTACATAAGTGAGAAAATACTTTAAGTCTTGTGATTTTTATGTTCATGCATGGATAACAAAACCTGGAAATATCATATTAACTAGTGAACTTTATTTAAGTTCTCTAATACTCAGTCATTGAAATAATTTAATTACAAGAAACTTGCTGCTTCTGTTAAAGTCAACCAGAAATCACTAACCCTAATCTCTTCAAATAAGAACTTCCCAACCAACCAACATTGTCTCAAGTAGTTTCTTGTTTTGTTTCCATTCAATTATTTTATTTTTGTCTGTATCTTTTAACATGAGCTCCAGACAGAAAGATTGTTTGCTGTAACTATCCTGAAAGCTTTCAGATCATTTCACATCAGCTGGAAAAGACACTGTTTTATACCCACCTGCTAAGAACTCAGGAGACTTGAATAATTTGAGCTGAGGGTGGTAAGAAGAGAAGGAAAGAAGCCTGAACATACAAATTTATTTTTTTTCCACTTGGCTTTGGTTCTTCAATCTGTGATTCTTGCTGATTAAATTTTCTTTAGATTAGACTACACAGAAATGAGGGACATTTAGACAGTGATTTAAATCTTAGTGTCCACCACTTTCCTTTCCTGTGGCAGAAATGCTTTTTGTGGGTTGTGGGAAGTTCCCATGGGACAGATAAAAAAATTTAAAAGGGGTTTGTTTGTTTGTTTGTTGTTTCAGATGTTGGGATGATGATGAAAATGGAGTGGTGCTGTGGATCATCAAAGGCCCCATCCTGCTGACTGTATTAGTGAGTATTTTCATTTTCCCTCAAGTTTCTGCATATAGATAATTTTATTTAGTGTGCTTTCAAATGAGTTCTTATGATTGTAACTTAAGTAAAAAAAAATCTCCCTTATCCACGAATTTATACCACCTGAATTTAGGGAGGGAGCAATCTGTTTTTTACGTCTATATCTGGTATAATCCCTGCCATAAACAATGTTGAGAACAGGGGGGACTTTTTTAGACCATTGAAAATCTAAATGTAAAGTTCTGATCAGAAGTACAAGGCATAAATACCAGACATAAAATGATATTAAGATATGTAGGTCTACATTAATTCAACATCACATTTTATGCACAACTATATTTTGGTGGGAAAGATAATTTTTGTTTCTAAAGCTATTGATCTGAGCTGAGAGCAGATGAGCATTGGTTTATAGCAGTGCAATTCCTAAAAGTGGGGATTTGTAGTTATTTGTACCAGCTGAAGGCATGCCTTGGTTTGCAGTAAATTAATAGATTTTGTCTTGTCTTTACAGATTAACTTTATTATATTCATTAATGTGATCAGAATTCTAGTCCATAAATTGAAATCCCAAGAGGGAGGAGGGAAACATTCAAGCCACTTTGTGTAAGTATTTCTGGGTCTCTTAGGACTGACCTATTCCTACTGCTGCAAGAATTTTTTTATGGGTAGGAGAACAGAATGTTCTTTCTACTCCTAATAGAAAGGGAAGAAATGACAATGTGAACTTTCTTTTTCATCCCAAATATCACATCTCCTTTTTATTTCGGGGCAAAAAGAGTGGGGTGCAAATGCTTTGGACAAAGAAAAGTAAAATATAAAGTGTGAAACTTCAAAAGCTTGAAAGTGCAAACATTAAATGCCAGGTGATGAATCCTTCTCACTCCCAGTCCTTTCTGCACAAACGGCCACATAGAAAAAGATGCAGATTATTTCCTGTGAATTCTTTGCAGTAATAGGAGAGGAGTAACGAGAGGACACAGCCTCAAGCTGTGCCAGGGGAGATACAGGTTGGGTATGAGGAAAAAGATTTTTACAGAAAAGTGGTAAAGTAGTGGAATGGTTTGCCCAGGGAGGTGGTGGAGTCACAATCCCTGGATGTGTTTAAAAAAAGCCTGGATGTGGCACTCGGTGCTATGGTCTAGTTGAGGTGTTAGGGATGGGTTGGACTTGATGATCTTGAAGGTCTCTTCCAACCCTGTGATTCTGTGATTCTGGCTGTTTACAAACCCCTACAAATCACTGGGGATCCCATCAGTTCATAACTTCTCTGCATTCACCTGCCTCCATTTGGTGCTCTTCTCTGAATTTTAAAATGTTCCAATATATAATTGTTGTCACTCATTCCCTGTCTCTAACAGTGCATTGTCCTTTAATTCTTGCTTTTCCAGGAGACTTGCAAAATCCACGTTGCTCTTGATCCCCCTCTTTGGGGTGCACTACATTGTGTTTGCATTTTTCCCGGAGAGCACTGGTCTGGAGGCTCGGCTTTACATTGAGCTGGGCCTGGGCTCATTTCAGGTGAGATGGACAAAATGTTTAACAGCCCTGAGATGTTTGGTCTCTAACACCACACTTCAGGCTGGTTATTAGAGCAGGATTTATTGATGCATCCAAATTCAAAGCACACATCCCATCTCACTCCTTCACGAGCTCCTCTGCTGCTTGCTCCCTCATTATTTGTAATCTCCAGGTCAGACTTTATATGAATAATCACCAAATAAATAAAATATCTACGTTTATTGAATAACAATGACAGGACGCCACGAAAAGCAGTCTGTGGAATAAGGTGAACTGGTTGGAAATGATTTTAAATGTAAAAAATGATTTTAAATGTAAAAAGGATAAGAGGGGTGGTAAATGTGAGTACATAACCACCTGCTCTGGCCTTGCCCTTTAGGAGCAGTGAATCATGGTAATACCTCGTTGTTTATTTTGCTGTTCCACTACTCAGAACAGCAGCATGGATTTGAGAGGGTCATGGCCTGTGTTTGGTACATTTTGGACTGAACAGCTGAGATCATTGCCCTTCCCCTTTCCCCTGTACCCCTCCACAAACTGCCCACATTGATCTGTGTTGCAAATGACTCATCTTGCATGCTTGTCTTATCTGAGGGAGAGTTTGTTCGTAGGATACAGTGAACAGCAAGTTAATCCTTGTTCTCTCTGTACAAGAGCAGTAATAAACATAAAATGTCACCAGTCCATTGAGGAATTTAATTCTATTATGAAAACTCAATAAATAGTGAATTCCAATGGAAAAAAAAAGGAAAATATGCATTCTTTGCTGTCTCACACAAACTGTGAATGAAACCTGTTGCCTGTTACTGATTCTAGATTTTAAATCCATGTTTTTTCTCTCCCTACCCTCCCTGTCCTAGGGTTTTGTTGTTGCTCTCCTATATTGCTTCTCAAATGCAGAGGTGAGTAGCAAGTGCATGAGATTATCAAAACCTTTAAAACCCACAGTCCCCTCTCCTTTTTTAATTTCTTTTCCTATTTTCAGAACAGATCTGTCTTTGATCTGCTCCTGAAACCATGACATCCCCACATTTTTTTTATCCCTTGGTGGCTTTGTTGACTTTATTTGTATTCATACAGTTCTGACAGGAGGACACAAAATAAACTTTGAAGCAATGACCCTTAGAAAACGGTTGTTGAGTTTTCTGTCAGGGGACTTTTCTCCTGATTTATGTTTGATAGCTATCATGATGATGGCTCAATGGAAACCTCACTTTCTCTAGATTTATTTTCTCTTCGTGACTTTCTTCATTTCCCCCTTCCTTTTCTTTTTCCCTTTCCTCTTTCCTCTTTCTCTTTCTCCATTTCCCTTTTTCCCTTTCCTCTTTCCTCTTTCCTTTCCCCCTTTCCCCTTTTCTCCTTTCCCCTTTCCTCTTTCTCCTTTTCCCTTTCCTCTTTCTTTTTCTCCCTTTCCCCTTTTCTCCTTTCCCCTTTCCCCTTTCTCCTTTTCTCTTTCTTCTTTCCCCTTCCCTTTTCCCTTTCCCCTTTCCAGGTCTGCTCATGCAATCAGGAATTTTGTCCAAACACTTTCTTCCCTGTTTTTAAAACATTGGTGGAATTTGGGTAAACTCCCTGCAGTAAAATGTAGTGAACCCATTATTTACAAACATCACTAAATTGGGCACTTTCCCCCAAAAGAGCAGAACAAATCAAAAGTGATGAGAAAATGTAAGGCTGCACCTCATCCTCAGAAAAATGGGCAGGTTAATTGAGAATGACACACTAATGGTGCCCCAGGTTCTGCAGTGGACAATTCTCATAGAGCATGGAATTACTAACATTGGAAGAGCCTCTCAAGATCATCAAGTCCAAGCTGTGCTTGATCCCCACCCTGTCCCCAGCCCAGAGCTCTGAGTGCCACCTCCAGCCCCTCCTTGGACACCTCCAGGGATGAGGGCTCCAAACCTCCCTGAGCAGCCCCTTCCAATCCCTGACCTCCCTTTCCATGGGGAAATTCAGGTGTCCAACCTGAGCATCCCCTGGTGCTAATTGAGGCTGTTCCCTCTCCTCCTGTCCCTATTCCCTGGAGCAGATCCCAAATCTCCCCTGGTGTCCCCTCCTGTCAGGGAGTTGTGCAGAGCCACAAGATCCCCCCTGAGCCTCCTTTTCCCTCAGCTGCTCCTCCTCTTAAACATAATTTACTCTCCAGACCCTCCACCAGCTCCATTGCCCTTCACTGGACACACTCCAGCACCTCACAGCAAAACGGAGGCGCAATTATTCATCCAATCCACGGTTGAATAATTCCTAAAATATGTTTGTTACTTAGGAAAACAATTTCTAATGGCCATTCTGAGAGAGTGCCTTCAAGACTTAGCAGTGAATACAGAAAGCTCTACTTCCAACCTGCCTTCTGCATCACAGACTCCCTGCCAGCAGCCTTTTCATTGCTTCAACAGCCTTTTAATAGCTTGCATATTGTACCCCACAGCACAGAAATCCAGCAGGTGTTAAAAACAGGGCAGGCAGAGCCTGATCTCTGCCCCAGGATGAAGCTGGCTTGGCTTTTGTCCATGTTTCTTAGGGATAACTGCTCCTGGAGCAGCTTGGCCACTCATCACCACTTGGCAGTGCATCTGTTGTGCTTCCCTGCAATCCTATAAACTAATTATTATTTGCTCTGTGTGTTTGTGCAGTTTTGAGTGTCTGGGACAATGTGAGAGACTGTGCTGCTGCCAGGCAAGGTGTTAGGGGCTCGAGTTTGCTGGGACAGAGCTGGAATACTGGATTGGTGGAGGAAATTTCTCTTTTATTTTTTTGAGTCCTGGAAGATCCAGAGACCCATCCATGAAGCTGTACTCAGGAGTTGTCTGTGTGTCTAACAAGGAAAATTAAGGCAGAATAGGGGCCAGCAAAATGATAAATATTTCCAGTGACTTTCCCTGATGTCCAAATGTACTTCTGCATGTCATGAAATTAAATCTGTTTCTTTTCAGAAGGAATTCAGAGTTCAAGTTCTTTTAGAAATATGTTAAACTTGGGCTAAGCACTCAGGCAAACTTCTACTCATCTTTTACCTCCAGTGTTCATTAAATCTTAATTTCCTCTTTGTAGGTACAAACTGAGCTGAAGAAACAACTGTGCAGGTGGCAGCACCAGGAATACCTGACCTTCACCCACAGACACGGGGCTCTGTCCAGGGAAACCAGCCCGGTCAACTACGTCACCCAGCTGTCCCTGCTGGACAGAATCAGCCCCAAAAGGAGAACCTCTGTGCTCCAGGATGGGGCCACCACTGTCTGAGGGGCTCCAGCAGCACCAGCTGCTGTCACACTGCAATGTCCCACCCCAGAGTGACCAGCTGGACCCTTGGTGGCTTTCCACAGTGTCAGGAGTCTTCTGTAAATTCTTTGTCCCGAGCAGGAGCTGCTTTTCTCTCCTGGTACAGATCTGTGTCACAACCTTGGTTCTCTCTCTCCTGAAGCATAAAACAACTTTGTTTTGTTGTGAAAAACCAAATTTTGAGCTAGAGTGAATCAGAAAATTAGCCAACAAAAACCAACCAAACAAAAAAAACCCCTACATTAGCTCTTCCCAGGCCCAGCATGTTTGTCATACCTTTGTTAGCATTTCCCAAAATTTTCACTTTCCAAGACCACGGTTCCTAACCATCATTTGAAAGGGTTATTTGCTGGCCAAGCTTTGCCATAATGATTTCTGATGTTTTACTGCTTGTTTTGAGATGTCTTGAGACAATCTAATGGAAATTAAGCACAGAAACCTGACAAGCCCTTACCTGTAGAAGAATAAT
Organism: Turdus rufiventris; assembly: GCA_013186435.1. Taxonomy (NCBI): domain Eukaryota; kingdom Metazoa; phylum Chordata; class Aves; order Passeriformes; family Turdidae; genus Turdus; species Turdus rufiventris. Next base: position 1,229,053 of record PYHW01009766.1, on the reverse strand, counting down.
CTTCTTTAAAATGAAACTCAAGCTCTCTTCAGTGGCGCAAACAAGTGACACAAAACACCTGCTTGATTTTTTTTTGTTTGCTTCTAAGCCTGCTGAAGTGAGATTAAATTAGACCAGAGAATCCCCAATCCTTTCTTGTTCCAAAGGAAAATATGGAGCAGAGGAATATCAGGCAGATGATGAGTGAAGGGATAAATCAGAGCAAACCCAATGCCAAGTGTCAGCTGGGCTGACAGAATCACTCACAGACTTAATCTTAGTGCCCAGATGTTGCTTTTTTGTGGGACAGCCATTCAGAACCTTGAAGATCAATCAGTGGAACACCCAGTTGAAGTGTATTTTTGCATTTTTGTGTTTTTTGAGTCCTACCCAACATTTCCTAGCTTGTTCTCACCCAGTGAAGTTGCAGGGATCAGGATGCAAACCCAGCTGTGAGGGCTGGTGAAGCCAGAGCTGTGTGAACCATTCTTTGGGTGACTTTCCCCTTTTTTCAGGACTGAGCTGACTCCACCTCAGCCTCTCCAAAAGCAAAGAAAAGGCACAGGAGGGACAGAAGATGGGTCAAGTTCTCCTGGGCATTCCCTGGAAAACCTGCATCAGGCTTGGAGAGCACACCATTCACTCACTCTGAATTCCAGCTTAAAAAACAAACCAAAACAAACAGTATTCCAGCCCCTCAGTTTGCTCTGCTCTTGATTAATTATTTAGGTCAGCAGACATTTGATTCCTGGAAATCTCTTTGCTGATTTTAGGTGCTTCATCTCTAATTCTGTTAGAGCAGAGATGAATTGTCCAGGCTTCTATAAATATGATTCAAATAAGTTCTTTATTAGTTAGGCATTCAACCCATCTGTCGCGATGTCATGTTTGTTGTAAGGAGCAATTTTGTCGATTCATTCTTATCAGCTTTATTTGTAAAAGCAACCTCTGTTCTTGTGTTTTGTTGCAGAGCACAGTAAAGAGAATTTGTAAACAAAATGTGTGATGTACATCTATAAAATTTAAGTGGCAATCACAGCTGTTGTGAGTTTGTACATTTAGTTTATGTCAGTTTGGATATTTCATAGAGTTTGTACATTTAATTTGTGTCAGTTTGGATATTTCATAAAATAAAATTTTAATAATCCTGAGGAGTGGTAAAATTTTTTGGATAAATACTAGATTTGGGCTGTGAAAATAACCCTGATCCCTTTTTGGTGGCACACCTGAGCTCGTGTGGGTTTGTTTATGAGGAGGGAACTCTTCAGGCAGGGATGTTTTGATTCTCAGAAGGGCTGGGAAGGAAGCAGAAATGTCCCAAGCTGTGTTTAACTGTGCTGTGTGTTCAGTGTGGAGCCACTGCCACCTCCTGGAGCTGGATGTGTGCAGCCCACAGAGCCAGGCAGGGCTCCCAAAACCCTCCTGAATGAGTTTAAATCATTCCCAAAGGGCAGCTGCAAGAGATCATCCCATTCCATCAGCTGCTTTCTCCTCCTCTAATCCCCTGATGTCTTTTGCAGAATTTAACTCTCTAATAATTGTTTTAAAATCCCTTCACAAATTATATGACACCCTGAAAAGATCAAAACCTGCTTTTTCAGTGGCTTTTTATGGTGTTGCAGCAAAGACAATTTGTCAAGGTATCTGAAATTTCTAACTGAGAGTAGATTTCTATTTCTGATAATGTCAGCAGTTTTGTTTATTTTTGTTTTTTTTTTTTTTTAGAAAGTTTGATTGATTTGGCTCCAAATTAAAAGAAATCCTTCCAACAGGCAGCTTTACCTGATGTGTACATTGAGAGCTTCCCTGAGGCTGCCTAATGCACCCAGAGCAAGAATTATTTGAGCATCTGAGGAGGATTTGTTCAGTTGGAGAAAATGCAACTGAATTCAAGGTAGTTGCTCTTTGGTGTGACACGCTTACTAAAGGAAGTTTTCCTCATTGAAATCAGGTGTCTGGGATTTGGAGCACATGTACTATTTTGTCTTTGAAACAGTGGATATTTATATAGAGCTTGTAGAGTGGCTGAAATACTTTTAGAGGTGCCTTTTCTTTCGCTGCCTAAGAAAAAAAAATCAGGCTACATAAAATATTTAGAAATTAGAGTTTTTGTACAGATTCTCTGTTCT
>PYHW01009766.1:1196463-1217543 GCA_013186435.1 Turdus rufiventris | reverse complement strand
ATTTCATTTTTTTCTTTTTCAAGGATGGTTTTTGGTTTGCTCGTTGGTTGCTTTGCTGTCCTCAGCTGCTCATGTCGCCAGGTTCTCTGCATTTATGCTGGACATCCGAATCTGAGAGCTGCTCTTGCTCAGAATGGAGAGTTGTGTCCCCCCGTTCACTCCGCTGCTCGCTAGAGAAGGATGACGATGTTTGAAATCCACAGCAAAATACCGGTTGACTTTCCAGCTCCTCCATTTTCTCTTTATTTCTGATTGCACCTTTAGGGAGAAACTTCAAAAGGTCATTTTTTATGTACTTAGCCGCTCGAGGACATGCTGACAAATTATCAAGATTAGAAAAAATCCCACAATTCGACAGAACTATTTTTAAGGTAATTATTAAACTCCTCATTTCAGCAAAATCTGAATTTACTTCTCCATGGCTGGAAGAGGTCTGGGCATGTAGTGGGGAACTACACCCAGCCCAGGTTCTGTGTCTGACTTCAGATAATTTAGGATCAGCCCAGAGGTGCATGGAAGACCTGATCAACATCACCTGGAGGAAAAAATAGCTTGTTTTCATCAATGGCCAGTACCAAAGATAAAATAAAGAGCAATCAAAAAGTACTAGAGAATGTTGAAACACCCTGTCCTCAGAGGCAGCTTCTCTCACCTGCCATTAATGGATGGATGTTTATACAAAACTTTGTCTCCTGCTTTCAGATCCTCTCCAAGCAGACCAGTTCTGTGCCACCCTCCTTTTCTTGAGAGGTTTTGTTTTTTATGGGCACCCACAGTAAATTACCAAGAGGAAAAACAATCCAGGATCAGAAGTTCAATTAGGCAATAAGTAAATAATCCCACAGCTTTTCTACTTTTCATTCATTACCAGCTGCCTGGCAACACTGCTGGGATGTGCACAAGTGTATAAGCATATAAAATATTAAAAATTTAATATGAGAGACATCGAGTAGCTCAGACCAACATTTACTTGATTACTCATTTCTGTATCATATTTCTGAATGAAATAGTGTAAGAAGAAGGAAATATGAGATGTTTTCCCAATATATTTTTCCAATCTCCAATGAGCTCCTGTGTCAGACATTTGTATTCTCTGTAACAGTCATTATTGGATTTTCTTGGATTAATATTGTCAAAATGCTAAACAAGGGCTTCAACTGTATGGATAAAAAAATAAACAGGGAGGAAAAATCCATCTGGAAAACTTACATTCTCCTTCTAGGACCTCCAAATCCTATTTAGGTTAAAGCATAGATATTTATATATTGTATATATTAGATAGAGCATGGAGCTGCATTATCTCTGTAAAAAGGCAACAGTGTTTGCAACTGGAGAAGTGTGATATTCCAAACATTTTCCTGCTGTCAGAAATTTAGCAGAGGCACAAGTCTTCTCCATTTACTATTTTCTGATATCTTGAGAGGGAAAATGGCTTTAAGTAACCTGGTTGTGTTGGTTTGGCTAAGAATCTCCCCTCACTCCTTCCAAGGGGTTCCAGGAGATCCTGACTATGCCCATGAGCAAAAATAACCCATAAATTTGTTTAGCTTGGAGATTGTTTTGGTTTATCTGAGAACAGGCTGGGAGAGTGGGCTGGCAAGAAAAGTTCAACAAAACCGCAAAACTCTGCACCTGGAATGACATTTCAGAGACCTGTCCATATCCTACCCCTGTCAGAAAGCCTTAATTTGAACCATCATCTCTGGTAAGGCCAATGTTTTGGTTTGATAAAACATTACAAATCCTTGTTTCTTTTTTTTTTTTTTTTCCTTTTATGATTTTTTTTTTCCTTCCCATCCCCCCCCCTTTTTTTTTTTTTTTTTTTTTTTTTTTTTNTTTGTTTTTTCTTTTTTTTTTTTTCTTTTTTACATTTTTTTTCTTCTGAGAATTGTGAGATTCACACTAAAGTATCAGGGATTATGGTAGATGAGGAGTTAGAATGGACAGCTGGAACAGCAGTTACTCCCACAAGAAAATGGGATGTGGATGACAGGTGAGAGACATTAAATATTAAAAGTCTTACCTCCCCATTCAAGAAGCAGTAGAGAACAGCAACAACAAAACCCTAGGGAAATGGGAGAGAAAAAGAAAAGAATAATTAAAATCCTGAAAGGATGACAGAAAATAGGTGGAGTTAAAAATAAAACAAAAACAAGCAAACAAACCCAAAATCCTGGTACACAAAACACACACATAAATGAGCAGAGACACGCTCTGAGAGACGTGCATGCAAAGTAGTTATAAAGAACAGAGATTTGGTTGTGAGGAGAGCTGAATTCAGTGTACAATCACCTGGAAGGATCCCAGTCCCAGTTCAAACACCAGCCTCTCCCTCTTACTGACATTCTCAGGAGAAAAGGCAAACACCGTATAGTGAATTCCAAACAGAGGGATCAGCAGCAGGGTGGAGCGAGCCAGTCTCCTGTCACAACAGAGGGAAAGAACTTTAATGCAGCCTTGCAATTAGCGACCTGCGCTTTAATTAAAGAAGAAAGCACAGAAAATATTTTGCTGACAGACTTCTGGGAAATACGTACACTGCATAATTAAACAAACGAATATGCAACATCCCTATCTGCTCCCAAAGACTGTTTGCACGCACACTGCAGTTTGTTCCCCCTTCTTCACACTGCTACAGCAAGGGCACTTTAATTATGCTTAATGCTCTTTGCTGCTATTTTAATTGGCACTATAATAACCAGGAATTTTCTCCCACCAGGTCAAAAAATGAGGGGAATCTTGCTAAGGGATTCAGTCTGCTGCCATGGTACAATTATTATCCTCTCACTCCATTGCTGAATCCCACTGGAGTGTTTGAAATCACTTCTTTATGTTGATTTNAAAAAAAAAAAAAAAAAAAACCAAAAAACAGAACAACCGCACAAATAAAGCTAAAAATCCAACAGCCATACGAATAAAAGTTAACCCCCCTGCATGTTCTTGTAGTTCAGACTATTCCTGAAGGTCTGATTTTTGTCTCAGTTTATACTGTTGGAAACCTAAGTACAATTCCACTGTTCAGCTACTTCACTGCTTCAGAATAAAGAGGTTTCAGAGGGAAATAAGCTCAGCAGATATAAACAAAAGGGCTGGAAATCAATGTATTACATGTGAGCACTTAACTGGTGAAATTCCCCCAAAGAAGGGCCCAGGAAGGACTTGGTGAGTGTCACTGTCTGATTGAGCAGCAAATAAAAGAGCAAAGAGAGCAAGTGCTGTATTATGAACAAAGTAACCAAAAAAACCTCCAGACATTTTCATGGGGGAAGAATATCATTGATTACATTCAGCTAAGTGAAGAAGGTAGATGGAAGACAAAAGAAAATAAAAAGCTGTAGAGATTTTTCCAAGAGCTGCATTTTGTTAAAACTCAAATGTCCCCTTTACTTTTATCAGTTTGCTACATTGCATACAGATTTGAATTTGCTAATATGTGCTCAAGGATGGCCCAAAATGATGTGTTTGTTTTAGCAGCACTGAAGGTTTAATTAACACACTTTCAAGAATGTTGTGAGCACAATTGTCTCCTGTAGTGGTCTGGGAATGGGACATGAGCGCAGTGTTGGTGTCTCTCAGTCAGAATTTGGGCCTCAATGGGGATAAATTCATCCTGGAGACTTCACCAAACACACCTGAGCCATAAATCTGACAGACACCAAACCTCAGGCCTTGTTCTTGTGGGTTATAAAATTAGACATTGGCCAAAATCTTTTAAAAAGAGAGGAACAACCTCAGGACAGGGTGATGAAGAGCATTCAGAGTGTCCAGCTTTGATGATCTCTAAAAAAATAATCTGTACAGGAGTGAGCCAGTGTAAAAGAGCTTCTGGAGTCCTTTCCAGTCCTTTTTCTCTATGGACATGCAAGCAGGTTAATAAAAAGGACCAGAAACATTCAGGAAGAGATTATAGAATAGTGTTATCTCTGTTTAAAAGGGATGTAAAGAATATAAGTGTCTTAAACTAGTCATGGAATCTTTTAAAAAATCAAATTGAATGTAATAAACTGGACAAAAAAGTATAACCTCTCCATATCTTTTTATCATTTATAGTCAGGCTTAATGACAACAACAACAAAAGGATTAATGTTGTTTTGATCTAAAAGTCAGAATATAATTATATATTAATATGTTCTGTCTCACTGAACTCTTGGGAGATTAATTTAGGGGAAGATGCAGGAGAAGTCTTTTTTTATTGTCAGTTTTCTAGCATTAATCATACCTGATTAATCACACAATTAGTTTGTAGGATCTGGAAATGTAATGCCATCGTCAATTTATTTGAGGTCTTGCCTTCAATATTGTCATAAAAGTGAGGAAGAAAATGCATTAAATAACACATTCTGAAGTTTATAGATTATTAAGATCAATAAAGAGGAAAATAAGATTTCAATTATAAGAAAAAACTTGAGATACATTAATGCCTGCATGGATGATGATAAATTGCTTTTTTTCCAAGAACTTTGGGAAGAGAGAAGACTTCAAGAAGATCCTGTGAGATGTGTAATTTTGTGTGCAACAAGGAATGAAAATCTTAAAATATACAGTGGAATTCTGGGGTCCTCTTTTCTTCCCCCACTATTTCAGACAGGCAAGAAACTTGGATTGGGTCGATCTAGAAGTGCTGAGGACAATAATTGTTCAAGTGGCTGTTTGGAAGATAATGTTCTCCAAAAGATCCAGCAAAAGCCTTGTTCACATTCCCACAGGGAAAGTCTTAAAGTTACTTTAAAATTAAAAAAAATTAAAAAAAAATTAATATCAATTTTTGTTGAGGCTGACGTTCTGCTTTCCAACTGTTTTCTTCCTTAAAATCACTTCAGACAGCAGACTTTCTCCAGTAGCATGGTATGAATGTGGACTTTCCAGAAAGTGCTAGTACAAACTAATGATGATGTCCTCTGTTCTCCCTCACTCCTCTATTGAATAATGAAATTAGAATTTTATTCTAGAAGAAACACTAATTAGGAAGATTGTCTAATTTGACCAGGATTTGAAGGAATCATGCTTTTGTTTTGCTTCTCAATCTTTTTGAGGAAAAAAATCAAAAAATAAGCAAAAATCTCCAAACCATAGATTTTGAAGGAAGATTATATCATTGTTTTTCCATTTAGTCCTGACTCTCTAAAGTAAGTGAATTGCCCAGTTTAAAAGTTGTTCTAAGTGAAAAGCTTTGATGAAATATATGAACTTTTGCAATGGAGACATCAAGGTCTGTAGTCCTGAAAAACAGTATTTATCTCACTGAGGTTTGGACATACACAGTGTAAATATTGAAAATGAAATTATTTTTAAAATTTCTCTAAAATCAGTGCTGAGAAAAATACACTTTTAAAACATAGTTCTTGTGTGCTACAGATGTCTTTTTAATGAAAGGTGACTCCTGATGCAAACCCCATGGGTACTGAGTGTATCTATATTTATATATATTGATTAACCTAATGCTGTGACATATCTGCAATGATGACATCTATTTTTAGTTAAATTAATCCACACTTAAATTCCCTGTATTGTCTATGAAGAACAAGAATCACTGACACACAAGGACAAATCCTCTGCCTCTAAGGGAATTCTTATCACGTCCTAAATCCATCCATTGACCTCAAAGGGAACCTGGACTGAGTTTGTCACACAAATTTCTGCCCTTTAGGGGTTTAGATTAGAGGAGCCCAATTTCTCTGGCCAAAGGTACATATTCATCATCTCCATGATAATCTGTGCAAAAAGGAATTGTGACAATATTTCAAATTTAAGGATAAAGAGCAAACCAGAAAGGAACGGGATGTCGTTAGTAATGAAATGCTCAACACAGCTCATGTTTAATAAACTGAGCATCTATTTTATCACAAAATGCTGAACACATTGATGTGACTTTCAGGAACCTCAGTAATCTCCCTGACAGATCTTTTCCACTCTTTCCCAAAAATTTAATTACATCTGTAGCATTACTTCCAAAATACCTGAGATAACACCTAAACACCTGAATGATTCCAGGTTTTTGATTTTCCCATGCATAAACCACATCTTCAAAGCAAGGACTTGAAAAACAGGGAAGTTTACCAAGACTTTCATACCTCAACAGAAACAAAACCATAGGTTTAAATTCCTCCTGTTTAGGCTGAACTCTTCTTGCCCTTGACTAGGTGAGAGGATTTCACCTTAGAGCATTATCAGTCTCCCATCTTTTAGAAAAACTGCATTTAATGTAAAATTTGGTTCTCTCCAAAGGCCCACCATGACGACTGTGCAGCACCAGGATATCTATTAGACAGTGAATTTTATATTTCAAACTATCTCCTCCTAAACCTAACTCCAGTTTTACCTAACTGTCCTTAGTCTTCAGCTGCTTTCTGTGTAGAAGATGGAGCTGCTCGTTTTTTGTCTTCTCTATTTCTATCTGCTTTTGCATGGCTCCAGTCGGTTGACTGAATATTTGTCAGCATCTTCATTGTTCTATTTCTTAAATACCTCAAAGTTATATGAAATCACACAGAAAATTCAGTTTTTCTTCTAACTAAAAAAGATAACCATATATGCAGTGAAGTTACAAACCAATCTTTTTTCCTTAACGGTGTTGAAGATAACTACTAAATATTCTTTATCAAAATCCTGGATTTTTGGGTTTGTGTGCCCAGACACTTCAGAGAATGTTGATTCACACTTATAAAACTGCAGAGAAATTCAGGAGACAGATCATCAGAAAGCATATAATAGGTGTTTGAAATTGCACCTCCTCTAAACAAAATGACAGGATGACCTTGGAGCTCTTTTCCAACCTTAATGATTCCATGAATCTGTGAAAACCTGTGGGCTCCTTGTGCAAGGAGTCAGGTGGACTGTGGGGTAGTGATTAATTCACACAGCTCTTGGCTGAGTGGCTTTCATTCACTCTTCTGGATGTTTCACTCTGTACTTGACAATATTTGACAATGTTGGACTGAACTTGATCTTGGAGGTCTTTTCCAACTCAGTGATTGTATGACTCTATAACTTCTGATGGACACAATTCATTTTGGTATTAGGTCAACTTTTTCACTCCTGGGTGTTTACTAAATTAACTTCTCTCAGTTCAATGGACAAAAGATGTTTTATACCCACTGAGGGTCTGATTGACTCAATCTCACCCAGTTTTTCTAGGAAATTTTCAGGTGAAACATTTTCTCTCAGTATCAAGGTGCTCACCTCTTTTCTGTACAATTAAGAGCAGCTATTAATTCTGTACAGACACTACCCAAAACCATAAATAGCATCAGCCATAATTACAAAAAAAAAAACAAAAAACAAAAAAAAAAAACAAAAAAAAGAGAGAAAAAATTTAAAACAACCTTAAAATCCTCGGTCGTGGCGCATCAGCAAAAGCACAGAACAAGAACAAAAAGAATTCTACATGCAACAAGAACTAAATGAATGCTTTGCTCTCTCTGGCTACTTCCCCTCTGCTCTCATCCATTCATTTAACTGCAACATGCGTCACACACACACAGTAATGTCACAGGAGTGCGTACACTTACAGGGTAATGGTTGATAGTTCTGACATCTTGCAAGAGTGCTGGTTAGCCCTCTTAGGCTTACAGTAGCATTTCTGAACGCAGCTGCTAAATATGACAAGATTAGCATTTTTTTCAGCATATCGTGAACAGGCCAAGGTAGGTCACTTTCAACACATTTCATGAGACACGTCACAAAGATGGAAAGCGGACACGACAGAATGGAGTCACAGCACAAACCAGCTGCTTGACTGAAGCAGAAATTAAAAAAATCAAATCAAATTAAGGTGCACTGGCTGTTGCTGGCTGTTGTGATGTGCTGATCCACGGACAAACCAAAACTCAAACACCCTGAAGGCAGGCGGGCAGCGCTAACGCATCCAAAATACACATGGCCTGTTGGGCTGGTTTTGTACGGGGGTCACAGAACAATATATCAAATGAAAGTTGACTGCATGCTCATGGAGGACAATCAGAGAGTAACATAAACTCGTAGGATGGGGATCAATCCAAGGTGAATTGGATCAGGTGTTCCTCATTTTCATTGTAGTGTGGATCCCTTCTTTTTAAAACAGTTTCTAGTAAGGACACCAAAGCACTTTTTTTCCATTTTTCTTGGTGATGGGGAGGGAGCTCAGAATGGAATGTGCATGTCTGGCTGGTAATTTTGGAGGTACCACTTATTTTTCATCACACACCAAGTGTGCTCATCGAAGCAGCAGGCTCATACACGGTGGAACAGGATCCCTGCATGTTGGATTCTAGGAACAGATGTTACAGAGAACAAAATAGCTCCTTTCCAACCAGCTCGTTAAAACCAAGCACGAGAAGAGTAATCTGAAATATGGAAAGGTATTTGGAGGGTTCCTACAAGAGATTTTATATCTGGGCTGAAAAATGTGAAAATTGAAAGTAGTGATTTCTTGTCAACTTTCAAGGGGAAAATTTTTGTTTTGTTTTCAACACGCAGTTGTTATTGTGGGATTCACCTTGGGAGAGCTTGGATGTTTACAGAAGAGATGTCCAAGTAAAATGGACATGCTTAGGACCCTGAGAATCATGAGAATAAACTCTCAATAAAGTTGAGAAATGCAATTTTTTGTCCAGGTACATCTGTCCAGTTTTAGATGTACAATCTAGGATGGGATGAACACCAAACACCACAGAGTACCCTGACTAAGTTTCCATTAATATAAATGACAATACGTTGATTTTTAAAACAATTGCCTAATTTTAAAACAGTCTAAGACCTGTGTTCACAACTCATGGAATTTATAATCTGAACAGTAAACCAAGATGAATTGAAAACACTGAATTTCTCCCTACTTTTGCCTCCTTTAAGTCAATCCCCATTACTGGAGTTATGTTTTGGTTCTTTTTGGATAATTAAATCCTGATAACTGTGTTGTTATTAAATATTACAGTATAAGAGCTGGAAAGAACACAGTTTTGTGGCATGCACACATCCAGCAAATTGGTACAACAACCATATTTCTACTCATAAAATGAATTTCATTTTTTGGATGTTGCTGAGGAATAAACATGAAAATGACTGCTCTTTTTGCCCTATAATTTCTGTGCTAGATTTCTGCACCACCTGCTTTTCACAGAGCTGAGTTGGGCATTAATTGTCCACTTTGATCAAAAACGATCAAGGAGGTTTTAGGGATAGTTCCATTTTATTGTGACTGAGGCTTTCAGAAGTGACTGGATTTTGAGTGCCACTCTTTTTTTTTTTTTTTTGATCACTTGATCTGAAACACATTTCTCAGACCAATTTTAACCACAAGAGGGCTGCTCAGTCTGTGTTGAAAAGAAGCACTTAGGAGGCATATTAAGGTACAGAATCTGAAAAGGAAACATCTAAAAATCAATAATCATTTTGAAAAGTCGTAGCCATGGCTTGTTGTGGAGGTTTATGGTCTTCAATGATATATTTAATGTTGCCATGGCAATCTAGAAATAAATTCCCATCCAAGTTCCCTTTACTGCTTATGCTTTGTTTTATTTGACAGGATTGATTTTTTTATAGGCTTTCCTGGTGAACAGACCTATCGTGACAGCACTTGGTGTTTGCTAGAATTATTGATAAAAACCAGATCTGATGTGGAAATATTATCTAAGGATACAATAAGGATAATACACAGTAAGGATAATATACAATAAGGATAATATCCAAGGATTAACTGCTGCTCCCCACCCAGTGAGGGGACATTTATACACAGGTTTGGGATGGAAAACAAATGCTAACACTTCTTAGGAAAACCTTAATATTTTAGTGCTGTTAGCACTTATTTTCTGCCATATCTAATTTCAGTAGAGTAATCTCTCTGATCTTAGATGGTGTTAAGTGTCTCAGATCTTTAGAGTACAGAATTTATAGACTTTTTTTTTCCTTTCTCCCTCCCCTTTTATTTTGTAAGATTTATTATCAAAGTAGAGATGTTGGTGGAAGGAAAGGGAGAAAGAGAGAAGAGACAGAGGAGGTAAGAACCAGAAAAAAAGATATGAAGGAGGGAAAAAAATAGACAAATATAAGAAAATGGACAGAGATGAGATCATGGGTATGAAAACACTGCACGAATCAGGGCAGGATCCTCAGAGCTCTGTAGGCACACAGAGAACGGAATCGGACTCTACGTGCCAAAGACAGGTTCCAAACTGAACTGCCACCTTGGACTCACTCAGGGAAAGGACAGGGACTCCCAGGCTGAGCTGGCCTGTGTGACAGAGACATCTAAGGCACAGGGGATGCTCTGTGTGACCGAGGCGCCCCTGCTCTCCCCAAGTGACCACAGACGACGACCGGACTGCTCGGATCGAGCACGAGACTTTAGACAGCTAAAGGCAAACAAGCTGAGTCTCACCGCAAGTGTCCTGGGCAGGGACTGCAGCTGCATCTGGGAGGAAGAGGGAGGGTGCTAGGGTGGAAGGGGAAAGAAAAAGTTAAACACTCCCGGGATGAAACCAGCCATGGATGATGTGGCTGAAGGCCACCACATCATTGCGAACACCTGGACGTCTCAATGCAAATGAGAGAGCGCAAGTCTGAGGCAAAAGGGGCTGCAATTCAATTCCAGATGTCTCAGAGGTGCTTAAGAGGAGTTAAATGAGCATGCTGATCTGGGGGAAGGAGGTTATGCTGCATTATCCAGTGCATCCATAATGGAAATGGTCAGGGTTCTGAGTTTAGGGGATGATGAGGTTTGTGCCTTGTCTCTGAATGTGCTGAAGGGAATCCTTGGGGAAACGCAGTAAAGGTAGAGCTTGATTCATGCAAATTAAAACTGCTCCTCATGAGGGATCTTTGTGCACCCTGCTCGATTAATTCTGTGTAACCTCGCCATGACTAGGACTGGCGGCTGTGCAGCAGCAGGAAAAGGGATGCAGAAACAAATCAATGAAATAAAGCACTGAAATACAGTAGAAAGTTAACCAAAGTGGAAATAGAGAGATTGTATGGGAGAGAGAGGAGAAATTTGAAAAGTGGAACCATGTAATATATTATTTCTGTCACACACCTGCTTCCCCTCAGCTGATTCTTCTCTAGGCTGGGGGACATCCTTTCCTTGCTGCTGGGGATTCCCTGAAGCTGCACTATTTTCCCTTCAAAACATAAATTCCATCCACAAGCCCCACACCCTTGCGGATCAGATGGAAAAGTTTGGAAAACAGAACTTGTTCTTTGAGCAGCAAACAGATTCTACAATTCCATCCCCCTGCAGAGGCTGCAGCTCTGCCCCACTGTGTGCAGGCAGAATCCTTCACCCTCTCATCCAGACACAGGATAAGCACAGGTGCTTCTCAGAAAAATTGTTTTTAGTTGTATCTCCTCTAATTTTTGCCCTTCTCCTTGTCCCCCCATGCCAGGTTGGCAGTCACTGGTGAGAAACAGTTCATAAAGTGAGATTTACCTGACCTATCAAACTTGTTTAAAGTGAAATAAGCTGTACTAAAGGATTTTACTCTCTGGACTGAGTAGGTCTCTACAGACTGTGGCAGGAGCCCAGCAGGATTGTTTTATCAAACCAGGTAGATCCCCTGCTGTCCTGATAAAAGTACAACAAATATTGTGCTCTTCATGGAAAAACAAGCAAACAAAAAATCTCAAAAAACCCACCACAATACAACAACAACCAAAAAAAAAAAAAAATTATACTGTATCTCTAGCCCTTAATGGAAAACAAATCCCAAATTCTTAGTCTTGTTACTTAGTGTTCTACTTTTTCTGGCTAATGCCACCAAACTAAGAAGCTGAAGCTGAAGCTGAATGGGTACTTGCAGATTGATGTCATAGTTAAAAACAAATGTTTAACAAAGATGAATTTGGACTGGAAATTTTTGTCCAGTAAGTTTGAACCTTGAGTAGATCTGAGGCTTGAAGGTGAAACTGAATGGTCGAAGAGAGCCAAAAATCCTATTTACAGTGCTCATTCTTGGCTTTTCTAACTTCTAGAGAGTTAAAAACAGAACATAAAAACGACAACACCATTTCTATACTTGGAATTTAATAATGAAGAGATTAAGCCTAATATTTGCCTAGAGAATAAAACTGGTAGCAGAGGGCAGAATTCTTCCAAAAAAACAGTCTTTAAATGAACTGTAGCTTCAATGTTCTGTGTTCTGATTCTTCCCCCTGTATTAATTCTGGAGCTCCTGTTTTACAAGCTGGGTTATTCTCTCTGACTCCAGAGCAGAGATCCAAGTCGTGCACTGTGGAATTATTCTGATGGAGGTGCAGTATTCAATAGAATGTTCAATGAGAAAAATGTACCATGCCAAATGAGATTCTTAAATAAATTAAGATTTTCAATGCTTTACTGTTTCAAATTAAGAATGTGCATATCCAAATCCAGGCATAAATATCTGAGAATGGGATTTAGCTCATTGCCCTTGAAAGAAAGCAAATGAGCAAAGCCCACAGAGTGTTTAATGTCCCAGCCTGACATAAGAAGTAGATTTTCAAGCATTACAGGCAGGTTTTGGCTCCTGTCAGCTGGCAGAGCTCAGCATCAGTATAACTACACTGGGTTTATATAATTTGCAGCTCTGAAGCTTCAGTTACAGTGTTTTGACTCATCTGCCTTATATGTTATAAATATCGCTGCAGATTCACAGTACAATTCATCTCTACAATTCTCCTTAATGCAAAAAGAGAGCCCTGCCTTTGTTTAAAAAACCTGGGCTTGCAGACATTTAATCAGCTGAACAACTCCAGTGGTTTTTTTTTTTTATTGGAAATATAAAGAGGAATTACAGTTTGGAAATCAGTAATGATGCAGGTGGGACTAAGACCCATGTGAACCTTACACATGGGTTTGGATTTGATCTATCTTGAGGTAGTTTGCATCAACCTTCACTGAGATTTAATTCTTTATTAAGCCTCTGTAGCCTGGTGGCCTTTGAGGATGTTCCTTTACTCTCCAGGCAGGCAGAGTTTGTTCTTTAAAAACTGATCACCTGCTTTGCACCACACAGTGTTGGTCGCAAGATCCTCACAAGAAATTTGTCTTTCCAGATCAAAAAGCCTTCTCCATTGGGACAGCATCATCTTCCTTGACCCCTCCCTACCTCAGGTTTTGTACTTGCTTGGAGTACATCCCAAAAACTCTCCAGATGTAAAACTAACTCCACTGGATGTGAAACAATGCCAGCTGCTGAAGTGAGATACAGTAAATCAATGGCAAGGAGAAACAGAGACACTGAGGGGAAAGTAAATTCCTGTTGTCCTCATATGATAGAGTAAAATGTGTGGATGGTGGGAAAAACAAAGTGGAAGTCCAGGGATGCTGGTGGGCATCGGGCCTTGGTATAAATTGGAAGCACATTTAGGATCAGAGATGTCAGAATTATTCCCCATTTCCTGCAGTCTCACATCAACTGCTGCATGACCAGTTGCTCCAGCTCCACCTTCATCTTTACGTTAAATAACTGATTCAAAGAATCAGTGCAATCTGTTTTGGGGCAAAGAAAATTCAGTTTTATCCCTTTCAGTCTAAACCAACGAATTTAGACATGAGTAATGCATGAGGAAAAGGACAAACAGCCAGAAATGTCTAATTTGGATATTCCCAAGTTAATGCTCAATTTGAAACGTCTGATTTTTTTTCTGATTCTCCAAACTCATTATCTTTCCTAAGATCTAAGCAAGCTATTCTGATAAAAGATGAGTGGCCCTGGGCACTGCACATTCCCTATCCTGCTGATCTCCATGAAAACTGGAGCATATCAATACACATCAAAATTAGGTTATTCACTCTGGCCAAGTGCAGTGCCTTCAGAAACACATTTGAGATCTGCTCTACATTTTCTGCCTTATTTTTTCTAATCAGGAAACTCCAGTGTGTGGCAAAATTTACAAGTTTACAGCAAATTTAATGAAGTGCAGCCACTCTCCCTTTACAATGCAAAGCTTTACACTGTGCACATTGCTAAAGTACTTGTGGCCTTTTAAACAGCAAGGTTGGAACAATTGTAGATATCTAAAGTGTTCAGACAGCACATGTGTGGGCAAAATTCTGTATTTACACAGGCACCCTACAGATGCAAGCACTTATGTACAAATCCCTCTGGCTGGAGCTCTGAGTTCTGTTCCATCCCAGCTATGACAATCAAGCCATGATGGATTTGGGACTGTCCTTGAAAGGTGTCTAGATCTGAAATTTCCAGATGCATTCCACTAACATTTCCATGGGAACTCATAAAACATTGTTTAGCCTTTTTTTGGTGCCTCAAACTCTGTGGTAGCAGGGGTGTTAGGGCTAATCCAACCCTTGATAGAACTGTGGAGAGTGCAGCAAGCTTTAAAAAAGAATATAAAAATAATTTCTATAAGGAGAACTGCAGTGTTGGATAAAACCTGGCATTATGCTCTCCCTCACTAACCTACAACCCACTTTGATTTTTCAAGAGAAGGAGCATCTTTTAGTGGTTTCTTTTCTAATGCAAAATTGTTCTTTTTCAGTTTATGGCTCGCTTTTGTTGGCAGATGGGGGGAAAAAGGTCTGTGCTTTGCTCTTTTAGGATGCAACTTGTGCGCAAAGAACTTTGTTTTCTAAGGTTTCCACAGATCATAGAGCTAAGGGGAAATTTTAAGTCATAATTAGAGAATTCTTGCACATGAAACCTAGGCAGATTTCAAAATCTCATCAGCTCATCAACAACAAAAATCACCATTGTATCATTTCTCTGCCTGTATATCCATTTAAACCATAAAATTCCCCATAAAAATGCCTTACAGCCCCAGAAATCCTGTTTAAAGACAAAGTCAGCCTGTTATTCAATACTACTGCAAAAGAAAAAAGAACAGGAGTCAGCCTCCACCACACAGTCACCACCTGTGCAAGCCAAGGCCTTGCACCCTAAATTCCACCTTCTAAAGATTTCCAAATAATAGAAGCAGAACCTTTTTTAATGTTGCATTAATCACAGGTGAGGTTGTAACAGCAAGAAATAAGATTTGTGATCCATGATTTCAAAACTAAATCCCGCCAAAGCTCTGTCAGGTGCTTGTGTATCATTGGAAAAGGAATGGAATTTCCTTTTTAAATATTGATTTGCTCTTCTGGAATATTCCTCTGGCAGATGCCTCATGAAGTAACAAAACCCTTTTCAGGATAGAAACAATTTTAGGTCTAATCTCATCCTTTATTTAAGAATGTAAAGGAGGCACAGGATGACAGGATGGTGTTTAGGTTGGGAAAGTAGATTGACAACCAAAAATTCATCTTCCTGTCCTTGCCACAGTCACCTGAGGGATTTAGGTGCATTTTTCTCTCAGCTGTTCAGTAGCAATAGCAGCTCCGAGGAGTATTTTAAACACACTAAATATTCTGTGCTGTTTGATTGTACAGCAACTGAAACCACAGACAGGCGATCAAAGCAGAATAGGGGGTTTGATTATTTTATCTGAAAATAAATAAATCCCTGCTAATTACAGTCCTGCTAATTATGGTACACAGCCTGTATGAGCTTACATTCCTAATTAGTATACTCAATTTTTCCAGTCTCTACCTGAAAAGATTGGCACAAATGAGCAACCCCCATCCTTTCCACCCAAAACTTCCAAAGTAAAAAACAACAACAAAAAAAATCAAACCAGCACCCAAAGTAATAATTTGCCTTGGGCAATGCACATGAAAAGTATAGAAGTGAATGAGCACATTTTTTCTAGAACTTTGAATAAATCCATCAAGAATTAGTGTCAACCAAAGCAGCAAGTATGGCTTTCCTCAGAAATGAGCACTAGGTCCTTGCTGATCATGTACTGCCATCAAATGACCATCAGCTGAGTTTTCCAGTGCATTTTCCTCTGGTAGAAAAGGATTAACCCAAGGACATGAGTTCCTTTTGTTGCTGGGTCCTTGGGCATCGCAGCACCCAGCTGGCAGGACCTGGGGCTCACAAATTGCAGTGCCCTCCTAGAGAACACACCGTCCTTCCAACATCTGCCATTTGCTCCTCCAAAAACGAGCCTTTTGGCACCAAGACCCTGTCAATAATTATCAGCTCTGGCAGTCTGAGCACTTGCAGCAAGACAAAGCAGTAGCAGAATGAATCACTGCGTGTGCAGTGACTTTGGAGGTGAATTTTAGAGGAGTGTTGTTTACCAAAACATCTGGGTTACAACATTGCTTTTGCTGCCCTAGCCCTCTAGGTTGCACCATAGGTAAAATCATACCTACCTATGATATATGCCATGATTCTCCTTTCTTTCCAGCAAGATGCTGATTGGAGGAATGACGTAGACCTGAATTAGCTAGATATATATGTGGGGTTTATTTTCTTTTCATTGAGCTTTCAACATGTGATACAAAATTTATGAAGAATCTGTCAAAGCAAAAGCAGAAACAGGCTCCCCCCACCTCCCAAATTATACCAGTTATGATAAACTGGAAATCATGATAAAATAAAAAGATTTTTTTTTTCAGTTATATGTGTTTGATCCTTGCAAATGAATGAAGAAACAAAGATTTGATGGAAATGTGTGGGTCTTTTTAATCCTAAGGGTTATTCCAGCATGCACCTACATCATGCACCTACTAAATATTGTGGTGTTTTATGGCAGTGATGCTGATGATTTTCCCTCTAGAGTGAATATTTCAGCAATGCAACAATGCTTGTGAAAATAACAGCGTGGATTTAAGCTTTGTGTAGGCATTTCTGTAGAAATATGTTTGTTTTTTTTTCCTGGGGGGTGATGTACTCTCTCTACAGCAACTTGACCAAAACCAGGATGTCTGAAAACAGATTCTGACACGCCAGGTTACACACCATTGGGTGGATTCTTCACTGTAAAAACAGTGAAGTCTTGCCAGATCAGTTTATGATCCTTTTCCTAAAATTCCAGGGAAGAAACTGGTGGATGATAAATCCATGCAAATGGTGTGGGCCTGATGTGCTGCCCAGTGTGCTGAACCATCCCAGGGCTGTGAATATGTGCTTGCAGTCTCCAGAACTGTGAGATCCCTTTAATTCATGGATCCTGATGTGGTACTCCTTGGCTCTCAGCATATGGGGCAACTATCCCGAAATAATCTCCTTCAAAATGTTTACAAACTGCAATTAGAGATTGCTAAAAATCAGGGGGCTCCTTCTGTTTTGAATCATGTTAATTAATTGATAACTGGATGGGAAATACAGGTATTTGTTTTGTGAGATTGAATAGGACATGTCACAAGGGGAATGACTTTAAATGGAAAGACAGCAGGTTTAGATTGGATATTAGGAAGAATTTCTTTATTTATTGTGAGAGAGGTGGTGATGCCCTGGCACAGGGTGCCCAGAGAAGCTGTGGCTGCCCCTGGATCCCTGGAAGTGTCCAAGGCCAGGCTGGACAGGGCTTGGAGCAACCTGGGACAGTAGAAGGTGTCCATGCCATGGCAGGGGTGGCACTGGATGATTTTAAGGCCCTTTCCAACCATTTAATATTTGTAATCATGGCACATTACTGCTATTTATTTCACCAGCTGGGGTGAAAAACCTGCCTGAACTGCGTTAATAGTCTTAATTACTCTAAGAATATAATCAATAGCTCTTTATGCTTCCCACCACCTGGGGATCTCAGAACTTCTCCCTCAGATAAAAATCTATTCCATCTGTATTAATGATCTTGCTTCAGTTCAATGCCTAATTTGGCAGAATTATTCAGGACGGACACAAGATTAACTGAAACCTCATGTGTTTCAAGAAAAAAAATCTTACATCTTTATCACTCCTCACACTAAAAGTAACTAATGGTTATGATGACTTTTGGGAGGAAGTATGAAAGTTTTTTAGAAAAATAACCCCAAAAAATTAATAGAATTAAAATCATCATTAAAGGGATGTCTTCTATTTCTTTTTTGAATTCATACCTCAGCTGCTTAGACATTTTGATGAATTTATATTTTAGATACCCCCAATATTTTCAGCTGTTTTGTTGAAAACATCAGCAAAAGAAAGATGGAGCAGTTGCTCTGGTAGAACCTGGTGGGATTTGGGGTCTGGGGCTGAGATGGGATCAGCAGCATGCAGGCAGCTCCCAGGGGAAACAAAGGCATGAGGAGAGGCTGGAGAGGGATGAGGCTGGTGATGAATGACTGAGCACACAAGTGGATAAAATGGAAGTTTATAACCACAGAAGCACTTGGCCACTCCAGGAAAATTGTCAGGAATTAGCAAAATATCTCCAAGGTTTTGTCAGCCTAAAGGCAAAGGTTGTTGCACACAGTGATCAGGTTGCTTAGAGAGGAAGTCTAATTTTTTTATTTTTTTTAATGGGGTTAAACCCCTGATAATGCTCAGCACTGTTTGATTTATTTTAAGGCAAGTCTTCCATTCTCCAGTGGCTACCCTGCATTAATTAAGCCTCAGTTCCCCTGCAGTGCTCTCTTCTGCCGTGGTCCTGTCATAGCTCCCAGCGAACTTCTCCAGTGGGAGATTTTAATAATGAATGCACAGTGGTAGCAATATATGATTAATTTCTGAATTTAAGCCCATCCCCAGGGCTTTAAAAATCAAATGCAGGCTTGAGTGCTTTGCAGAACCATCACTAGGGTGTCTATGAAGTAGAACCAGAGGTAGATTTTTCTGACAAAAATAGCTATTAAAACGATCTTAACCTAAATATGCACAAAACTCATAAAAAAGAAATCCTGCCCAAAGTCAGTAGCCAACTTTTTGGTGTCTTTAGTTTTCTTTTATTGATCATGGAAGTGCCTAAAGCTGTCTAAAGGGTTATTCCAGAAAATGGAAGACTGGTATTAGAATAAATCTCAATCCCTGCTGCAGATCCATGTGATATTACCTTCAAAACCAGGCAGAAAATCCTTCCTCAACCTCCTCATTCCTCACCTAGCAAAGGACAGTGCTTAAAGATGTTCTGGAGTAAAGATCTGGATGAGGAACTTGGTCTGATGGAATGATGCTATAATAGGTGGAAAGAGCAAAACAGAGCATGGAAAATGTTTGATATGAGGCACAGTCTAAATGTGAGATATTTCAATATGGTGACAGAACCAGATTATGATCTGTGCTCTTCCTTCCTTGCAAGCTCTCTTTTTACACGGTGTGTGTGCACAAATATCGACTCTGTCTGGTGGATATCTGCACAGAATTATTAATTCCATCCCTTTTTGTCGTCCCTGTGTGAACTTTTCTGCTGTCAAATCTGTTTGGATAAACAACACTCCATCACACATACATCAATGCGAGATCGGTTCATACGCGCCCGGTTATAAAAAAGTTGCAAAAAAATATGAGGAAAAAAAAAATGGCAGCGAATGGAACAGAAAATATGATGTTTTCTCTTGGTTTTGGTGGTTAACTATACACATAGGAAAAACACCAGCAAAAGCCAGTCACCATATTGATCCAAGATGACAAGGGGGTGTTTGATAACCCAGTTAAATTTCTGGAGCCCTTGGCATGCTTTGCTTCATACTTGAGATGTGCAGCAGACACCAAACATGCAGCTAAAAATTCAGTTTGAGAACGAGCTCTGCACATCTCAGGTGTTCATTACAATCTAAGGCTCGGGGGTGACTTCCCAGCAGCACATCCATGGGAAGCCTTCATGCAAACCCTAGGCAGACCATGCACAAGTTAACTAGGGACTAATTCTCATCCTCAGTTTTATTTATGAGCTAAATCCACTCACAAAATCAATTTAAAGCATTATTTTAGGCTGTGGAAACAGAGTTGAGAGCAAGATGAAAGGGGCAGTGTTTTCAGTGAGTGGTTGTCTGCCTACACACATGAAAATTGATGTAGAAAATATTATTTAATGCAAATCTAAACTAGATAAAAGGGAAAAAATGAAAAATAGGCAGCTGGAGGACATATTTTTCCCCAAAAAGTGTCATTTAGATGGATGACATCATTATACTATGATTGTGGTTACTCAGGCTGAAACTAATCACTGGATAATTGTATTTGTTACAAAATAAGCATCTCCTACTTTACCCTAACATCTTTTAGTTTCATTTAAGGTATTCATAGCTTGCCTACTTTCATCAGGAATTTATGACCAAATTAAATAGTCCTACCTATGTCTATAAGGGCAAGAAAACCCTCAAGCTCAAAAAAAAAAATCACAGAACCAAAAGTGTGTGGTGTTTACGCCAACACCAGATGTGCTGCCCCATATCCTATTTATTCCAGAGGAATATATAAATTTTATATGGAGAATGACTTCATGCACTCAAAATAATAAAGATGACCACCTCAACGGGCCAACCTTGCCCTCTTATGAGGTGAAAACTAATAAAAATTATTCCAGTTTAAAAGACCACAATGCTACACAGATCTAGAGGAAAATTTTAGGATTCATGTGTGTTTAAAAACAATTTTAAGAGGGGGTGTGTGAAATGTTTGGCTAAAGTGGAATGCATTTAGGTTTATAAGAAACATGGACATAAAACCTGTCTAGGGGATCTTCCTACACTATAATTCAGCCTAAAGTTAATTAAAGCTTTTCACCAAATCTCACTGATTTCAGTGAACTTTAACCATGTCCTGGAATTTATGAAGCACAGCAAACCATCCCATGAGTATAACAGCAATTTTTAAACCTGATCAATATGTTTTTTTTCAGATAACTGATGTGTAAAAACATTAGATTTGGTTTGGGTTTGTTTTTAATCTTGTATTTATGCTTATTTTACCGGCCTCTTAAGGAAAGGTGAAAGCTGGCATTAAAATGCATTTCCACAGCTGATGGATTGAAACATTAAAGTAAAAATCAACCAAAATAATTGAATAGACCTTGCAACTCTTTTCAAAAAATTAACCTAATTTAACAGATGTTTCTTTTTTTTTTTTTCTTTGTGGGTTTTTCCTATGTGTATATCAGTAATTTAAATTGATTACTGCTTTCTTTGTACTTACAAGTAGATGCTGGATTCATTGCCCCCGATATCGGGTGACTGGAGTTTCTGCACAAGGATCACAATTATGCCAATAAAAAGCACAAAGTTTATCTGGGGGGAAAGAAAAAAAAGGAAAAAATTGTGACAATGACATACTTTTACAAAATATGAGAATGAGACATTCCCGGTGACTTGCTGGTTAAATTCTCTTTTTCTTCTCCAAACCACAGTTTAAAAGTTCTATAAG
>PYHW01009766.1:1185304-1196413 GCA_013186435.1 Turdus rufiventris | reverse complement strand
AAAAAACCAAAAAAAACAAACAAAAAAAAAATCATAAAGACTTCAAGAGTAAAGGCATTTTTAACTCCCATTTTTTGACTAATGGACTTCTCAGTTTAACAGTTTTCATTGGTTTTGTAAACCTGGAGAATGATAAAATTAATTTGTCTCAATGCTTTGGCTTGAGGTTTGGCTACCAAAACCACAGTTTCTTCAAGGCAGAACAGTGGAAATTTATGTTGGTCCATTATAAAATCTTATCCTCCTACAGGGAGACCAGGAACTGAACATGAGCATCTTTTCCAGTGTTTGATCTGAGGACTACAAAGGGATGGAGAAGTCCAGCTGTCTCTTTCTTTAATGCCTTCAATAGAAACCAGTTTTAGCTGATTATAGAAATAGAAATCTGTTTAGCTGATTCCCCAAGCAGAACATGATCCTTCACAGAACATGCCTGCAAAACGGGGAAATGCACACATGGACAGAACCCTTAGATCATTGAGCTGTCTCTGTTTTGGGGCTGAATTTCCTTTCATTTATCTGATGATTGCTGGACTTTAGAGAGCTGTCCAAAGATTTCAAAGGAGAAACACCAAACCTGAAAAAAACCTCCTGTTTTATTGGTTACCTGTGAGTTGGATGTCTGAATTCCCACAAAAGTTACTGAAAATCTGCTTGATTCTGTCTGTGGAGGGTGGAGAAGAACTTAAGGTGCCCAGAATGGGACACATGTGGCAAGCCTGAAAGATTTTCAGGTGCCACTGCCCATATTGTCCTCAATTGGGTTCAATTTATTTTCCTGTATGGAGGAGCCTTACAGCATTTTAAAACCCCCATATTATTTGGAGCACCAGAATATCTCCTTCTCTTCAGATATTCAAAATCCATCTGGACACAGTCCTGAATTATGTGTTCTAGGCAATCATGGTTAAACAGAGAGGCTGGACCAAATGATTTCCAATTATCCTTTCCAGTTTTAGCCACTCTGTGAAGCCCAAACAGGGCACTTTAGAACCTCCCAGTCCTCCATGTCCAGGTATTTGACAAAATTTGAGCCAAATCCAAGACCTCCACCAATTAAAGAGAGCTCAGACACCTTGCTGATAATTTAGCATCCTGCACTGTCACCAAGCGCTATTTTAAAGCTGATTTTAGATAAATGTGAAGTTAATCCCATTCAGCAGACAGAGTCTGTTTTCCTGGTCCCTGACATTTACAGTGATGCTCTGTGTTGTCCCATTTGGCTTTCAGATGCCACCCCAACTGGCCCAGAATTTCCATACATCACATCTGCCAGCCCCAGATAAATGTTCCACATGCTCTGGGGTCCTGGTTATGACATTTGTGTCTGTGTTTAAGCAACTGAACAATTCCTTCGCTTGCAGGCAGTGCTCCATCATTTAATCCTTCTTAATAATGAAGTAATAATGCAGCACAGTTTGTGAAGTATTGGAAGATGCTTGAATCGGTTATTTGTCCTCAGGAGAGCTGAGGAAATGTTTTCTCCAGCTGCTACTCACCATGATGGACCCAACCACAGGACCCTTGATCACCCACCACAAGGCAGTGTTGTCATTCATGTCCCAGCAGCTGCAGTCGTTAAATGAAGAATGGGATGGGGAAAGAGAAGGAAAGAAAACAAGACATAGCAATTAAATTAAATTAATGAATTTACAACTGTTTTTAAGGGGGTAGAATGTGGGAGATTTGTTTTGCAGCTAAATTATTTTATTTAAGTTCAAAGTGATAGTTCTTCACTTTGTCTCATTGAAGCTTTTCATTTGTAATTGAAATAAGTATTTCTGTGGCAGTTTCAATGGTACTTCCTATTAAACAGATTAGATATCTTGGAAAAACCCTTTCAGTGTGTTTCTGCGTCTTTAATACAACCCTGAAGTTCTCCCTTAAAAAAATTAAATATATTTATGTTAGTGGATGAGGTTTTTTGATGGTTTTTCAAAAGTTTGGTGTCTCACTTCCTTTTCCAGAGTTAACAGATGTGAATGTTGGCTTCTGACCCTGACACAAGGATTTTTACACATTGCCAGTACATCAGGATCCTGATTGCATTCATATTGGAATGATTTTCCAGTCATTGGGTTGCAAATCCTACCCAGGATTCATCTGAGCAGGATCAAATACTGAGCAACAGTTGGGGTCAGCTGCTTTGTTAAGTTGTTACTAGTGAGTAATCATAAATAAAATCACTTTTCTACCCCAGAGTTTAAAATCTTCATCAGAAATCACCAAAGGATTCTGCAGAAGTTTATTTCTACAGGTGCACTTGGACATTCAAATGTATGGTTTATATTCATAGAGGCTTTTAATGTTAATATACAGTTTTAGAGCTAGAAAACCAATAATAATGAAAATAATCTTATTTTCCAGGTCCTGCTACTCTATTATAGTGACTGCTATTTATTATTGAGAAATGTCTTCATGACTATTTTAAGTCATCAACAATTTGTCAGCTAAATTTTTTCTTTCATTTGTCTCCACTTTCTTCCCCTGATTTTCTCTCTAGAAAATATAAAATCATAGAAATCTGTCTACTTTGTACCTGCAGTTCTGAGGTGTTTTTCCTTCCCACTGGGAAAAAAGCCAAAATCCCAGCAGAGGCTGTCATGGTGCATTTATCAAATGCCAAAAAAACAATTGGGAAGAACACACAGGGATAAAACACTGCTGGTCTCCTGAGAGCTTAATGCAACTTGTGTGTCATTTAAATGGCTGTGTGGTAGCATCTGGGGAAAAGTGAAAACCTTTGAACAAAACTGTGAACATGTGTAAAAGTGAGGAGGCAAAGCTAAAATCCCAGCATCAAAAATATGCCTGAGAAATCCCAAATGGCTGAGTGATGCCTGGTTTAGAAATTTCAGTTAAATTTTCAGTTAAACAAGATTCATTAGTTTTGGTTGAACAATATTTATTCATTCAGATGGGCAATATTTTACTGGATTCCCATAAAACCAACAATAAAGATGTGTGTGGTGCAACTGGTGAGAATTGAGCAAATTTAGAGGTGGGGTGTCAAATTTACACAGAATTATGCATTTTTGCTTCTGTTTGCACAGCATGGAAATCTATCTAAATCTAAATCTAAATCTACATCTAAATCTAAATCTAAATCTAAATCTAAATCTAAATCTAAATCTAAAAGGTTCATGACTGAGATTTCCAAGTGCAAATTAATATTTCCAAGTTATCTCACTTTGGATGCCCAATTTAAAATATTTGAGAGGGGATAAATGCTCAGAGGGATCTCCTCAGTCAGGAAATCAGGTTTTGTCAGTGATCAACAATGGTATGGATCTAAAATCACCAATTATCTTTTAAATTCTTTGTATGCATTTATAAATTAGGAGTTGTCTACTGAAAATCACCCATTATTTGCAGAGCTCAACCTCCTTATGATGAACATTAAATCTGCCCTGAAAGTCTTTGGTGAATTGACCAATGTTGGAAGGACCTGGGCAAATTCTCACATTAATTTGGCTAAATTAATTAATTTAATACAAATGGATATTGATGTATGGCAGTTTGTCTGGGTAGGAATGAGGAATTACAGGGGTAGGAATCCACCTCTTCTAATTCCAATTATGATTGTAGAAACCAAGAATTAATTACCCCAGAATATGTTTGGGACAAAGAGAACCTTGGAGGTTGTTTAGGGTTTCTTTTTCCCACATTGAAGTATTTTAAGTATTTTAAATGTGTGCTCTGGGGTGACATATCATCCCCTACAAATTCCTATTCTTAGACCTCTCTGCTTTTTTCTTCTCCTCTTTTCTTCTACTCACACCACTCCTCTGTTTTTACAGAGCTCAGTTCCCAATTTCCACCTTGTAGATGTCAACAGTGAACCAGATCAAGCTCACACAGAGGTTTTTTTCCTTCGAGGATGTCCAGTCCCTGTGACACCTACAGGATAAATGTGGGAGAAGGATTCACCATCTCCTCCTCAGATAAAACAAAAATGGGAATGCACGACAGAACATTTGGGATTTTCTGTTCTAGGCAAACAAGCTCCCTAATTTCTGTCAAATGCTTCCCTACAGTGCAGGTCAGACAGGCAGGGTGAAAAGAAATTACTCTTTTCCAGGATGGATGAAGGGAAGGGAACCAGGGGGTGGGGAAGGGATGTGATTTCCATTTGCAAATGCCAGAGGCTGATCTCTGGTGCAGGTCTGGAAAAACTCCACTTAAATCAGGAGCAGAGCTCTGGACCAGCTGCATTTATCTCCTCAGTGTTGTCCCTTCCAGTGATGGGAGCCAGGAGCTGAACTGCCAGATTTGTAAGGAACAGGTAGGAGGGGGCTCAGGCTCTGAGCCTGAATTTCAGCCCATGCCTTTGCCACTGTGGTTTTCCAGTTCAGTAATTTCCACAGAGTTTTCAGGCTCGTTCTGGCTTCTCCCCCACTCCCGGAACAATGCTGGCTGATCTTTTAAAAAGTTACCACTGAAACTCTCAGCTAGAACCTGTCTAAATGCCTTGCATGCTAAATAGCTTCTTTAAATAAAAGAATTTTTTTAGTTGTTTTTTGTTTTGCTTAATTTCTTCTTTTTCTTTCTGTGAGGTATTCTCCCTACCTGCAAAATGCAAGGGCTGTTTGGACTTGCAGGAGAAATTAGTGCTTTCAGGGCCAGTGCTGTAATCCTAATAATGACACAACAGGGGTTTCTGGCTTGTTTTGCACGGAAATAAATGATTTAATTTGTCTTAATGTCAAAATAGAACATTGGGTCACAGCACTGGCATCCCCAGTGGAGGAAAGGCTTTATTTGCTTTCCAGAGAGAGTCTGAAAGAACAGGGGTGAAGAAAACCTGTCAGAACAATGAGTTTTGTGGAAATTTTGCATCCAGGCATCTCCAGTATTAGGCAAAAATAAAGCATAACCATCAATGAATTGGAAATGAGATTTGGGTACAAAGGCCTTTCCCTCAGTTCTGTGTTTTCACAGAACCCCTGACTGATTTTTGAAATTTTAGTCAGTCTGCCTCATCTTTTCTACCATTTCACCAGGTTCACAAAGAGCTCCCATGAAAGAGCATTGCCAAGTTTGTCTTCTCAGGGTGGAACTCCACATCTACTCCTCCTGCCACAGCTGCTGCTCTCTCAGAGCAGACACTGACCACCAAAATTTGCAGCTCCAGCTCTGGGAACACTTTTCCTTCTAGTCTTTTAGAACAGGATGTTTGCAGCTTTTTTTTTTTTCTCTACCAAAAGAGACAGTTTGGGAAGGACCTACCCTTTGGAATTAATTCTTTATGAAATAGTTTTTTGGGTGTTTTTTTTGGTTTTTTTTTTTTTTTTTTCCACACAGAAGACAGAATGCTGATTTCTGTCGCATCCCTCTTCATCTCCCCTGCAAAATTCATGGAAAACTCTCCTCAGTGAGAAGCTAAACTCCTAATCACCCTGGTAAACCAAAACTCAGCAATGTTTTATGCAGATTTCCTCCATTGTTCCTAGATTTATCTCCAATAATTTATACAGCTGACTTCATCACCTTCATCTTCCTCCACATCTTTAATTTAATGGAGCAGGGAATGGGGTCAGCTGCAGGTTTACATGTTTGATGCCTGAATCTTCTCTTAGGAATTCCCCAGTGCAGTGGTGGCACAGACACTAAACTCTATGAACAGAAAATTACTTGAACTCTGGACCTAAATTATGTTTGCACACAAATGGATATCAGAAATGAAAGGAGAAAATGGAGCAAGAGGAAATGGCCTCGAGCTGTGCCTGGGGAGGTTCAGGCTGGACATCAGGAAGAATTTTTTCACTAAAAGGGTTTTTTTACATTGGATGGTGTTGGAGCCAGTGAGCCAGGTCTCCCTCTGAATTCTTCAGAGAGAAATCAGAGTGCAGGGATTGAATTAAAGCCTTTGGATGGATTGAAGTGTGTTAAGTTACTCACACATAAAGGTGTAAATTTGAGTTTTGGCATAAGTCAGTAAGTCAGTAAGTTTCAGTGTGAGCTGCAGTGCTTTGAGTAAGTGAAAGGTTCAGATACTACAGTTGAAGAACAAGTTCTAGTGAAGGTTAACAAACACACTGATGTTTTCAGTGCAGGCTCCAGAAGCTCAATTTAAGACAATGCTTAGACAAAATAGAGCTTCAGTGAGAATATTGCTTACATTTTTCAGATAGAAAAAGATAGACTCTATACTTAGTTTATACATATCCTGGTGTGTTAATAAATCAGAATTCTCATAGGTTAAGAGGTAATGGTCAGAGTTTACATGCTAGCTTGTTGGAAAAGTCCTATAATAGATTATGTATTGAGGAGAGTCAGTGCTTTTTGCCATTGCTCTTTGCTTTTGCTTTATGCCATTGCTTTTGCCACTGGTTTTGCCATTGTTTTTCCATTTGGCTTTTGCTATTGCTTTGCTTAATGTCTGTAACTGTGCCTTTGAAGACTGATGCACTTTGTAATAAACTGCCTTTTAGCAATCATCAGCTGCTTTAATCGTTTGGAGATAACCTGACATGAAGGGTGCACTGAGAACACCGAGGTCAAACCTCACAGGATGGGGCTGCCCAGGGAGGTTTGGAGCCCCCATCCCTGGAGGTGTCCCAGGAAGAGCTGGAGGTGACACTCAGAGCTCTGGGTTGGGGACAGGGTGGGGATCAGGCACAGCCTGGACTCTGTGACCTTGGAGGGCTTTCCCAACCTGAGTGATTCCTTCACTCTGTGACTCTGTGCTCTCCCATCCCCACACTCCTGTGGCAGCCCTGGGATCATTTCCCACCCAGCAACACCTACCCAGTGTCATCGAAGTGAAGCCTCAGCACTGCCCACACAGTGACACAAATTGTTGGGGTACCTGCAGGGGACAAGACAGCGACACATGAACAGTCCAGACACACTTGATATTCAGCAAGGAGCAAGTATGCAACCTCTCCTCTGAGGTTTCGTTTTCTAACTGCACTTGTGCATGGGATAATGCAATTTATAGAGTTCATTCAGAGCTCCGGAAATGTCCTTCTCAATCAGGGATGGGATTGCAGCAGCAAAACTGGGAACAGGAAAGAATGATGCTGTGCAAGGTCATTATTGGGAACAGGAAATAAGGATGCTGTGCCAGGTCATTATTGCTCAGGGTTTTGCTGCATCTTGTTGCATGAAGAATAAATCAAATCTGGGCAGGACAGAATCCACCACATCCGTGTCTAGAGCTACTGGAATCCTGCAAGAACTGCAGTGCCAGATGTCGAGCTGGAATGGCATTTTTGGATTCTGTGTATTCTTCTGCGGTTTTGTTGTAAATGATTTGCATGTGTTGCATTTTCTCTGCTGCTGTTTAAATAATCAGTTTTTATTTACTTATTCAACCAAAGCAAATCCACAGACGAGCAGTTTCCTCTGCTCACAGGAATATTTAGGTTTTTTTCATTAAAAACATACCAAAACAAAACAGCAGACTTTAAAATAGAATATTGGAGTAAGGATTTAATTCGTATTCCAGACATTTCTTCACTGTCAAAAAATGCATGTAAAATGTAAATTTAATTAAAACAGTAAGAACCCATTGAGAAACCTGGATTTATTTTCCTTTCTGAAAATCCTAGAAGTATGACTTTTTTTTTCCAGTGGAAATATTTTTATAAAATAATTCATTTATGCAAGACAACCCTGGGTAAGTTGGATCTCCCCTGTATGGTAAATAAAATCTTTGACTAGGAAAGTGCTGGCATCTGTTCAGCACCACTGGAAAAAATAAAGTGCTAAAAAGCAAACAAAACAAGGACCTTGATAACCCCAGGTCCCAGCAGAGAACAAGACTGTGGTGAGTTGACAGGAACAATTATATTTAATACATTTTGCAAGGCTGTGTTGATGTCACACTAATTACTCAGTCATTTGAACCCACTTAGACAAGTCTCTGTCTAATCACATTCCCTCCATCAGAAATAAAAATATCCCTGTTAGACCTGGGTGACTGATGGAACTCTCCTCCTTCAAACAACCACACAGAGAAGAATTTGAAAGGAAAATGATATAAGGAAATAAAATGACAGGCTTTGGGGAGAACAAATCATGTATATTTAATTTCAGTTGAAGTCTGCTTTTCTCCCAGGTGAATACCTAGAGAACACTGAGAAAAAAATAAATCATTTTGCCCTTAAAGGAGTTCAAATTAATTTTTAAATATCAAACTTTAATTTTAATTTTATCCAATTAACCTTGAAATATCAAATATTTGCCCAGAGGAGCTGTGGGTGCCCCATCCTCAGAAGTGTCCAAGGCTGGGCTGGATGAGGCTTGGAGCAGCCTGGGATGGTGGAAAGTGCCCAGAGAAGGGGAATGGGAATGAGATGAGTTTTAAGGTCTCTTCCAATTAAACTTTTCTATTATTCCATAAAACACAGGTCTCATGTTTTATTTTGTTTCCTCTATAAATTTTGATGCCATGAACAGCATTCCAAATCTGTAAAATGTGCAGGAAGGCAGAATTAAAACTAAAGGTGTCATAAAAACACATTAAAAAACCCCACAGTTCAGACCAGCTTGGAGTTTTGAACCATCTGCTGCCTGAATATCCACACACTCACACTGCTTTTATTACATCTAAAGATTTCTATCTTCCATCCCTCCTTTTCAGCTTCTGAGGAATGTTAGAAAACAGACAAGCCCTGCAGGCTGAGATTTATTCTTGCTGACTTTGTTAGAGCAGAGAGCTCAGGAAGGCAGCAGTGCATCCAGAGAATTCCCCAGAACATTACAGGTTTAGGAAGGAAGAGCTGCCTGGACCAACAGAGCCATGTGCAGCTTTGGGAAAGGTTAATCAGGAAAACCTTATCAATATGATTGCCTGGAAAAAAATTCTGAGAATATAGAAACTATGAGTGAGATTGCAATGAAAGCCATCTCTGAGATACCAAACTTTAGTTACTAAATAACTAGAAAACAATAGAATAAAAGTAATAAAAGCTAAAAGTAATCCCCTCTGGATTGAACAATCCCCTCTGCTTGCAGACAGTCCAAGGTCAGAGAAGACCCTGCTGNCCTGGCAGGAGGGGCCCAAAGAGTCGTTTTTAGGGTTGTGCCCTCCAGCACAAGTTGGACGTGGACTTGCTGGAATGAATCCAGAGGAGGTCACAGAGATGCTGCAAGGGCTGGAGCCCCTTTACTGTGGAGAAAAGCTGGGAGAGCTGGAAATGTTCCCCTGGAGAGGAGAAGGCTCCTTCAGAGCCCCTGAAGGGATCCAGGAGAGCTGGAGAGGGACTGGGGACAAGGGATGGAGGGACAGGACACAGGGAGTGGCTTCCCTTTGAGTAGATGGGATTTTGGAATGGAATTACTGGCTGGGATGGAATTCCCAGAGCAGCTGTGGCTGCCCCTGGATCCCTGGAAGTGTCCAAGGCCAGGATGGGCAGGACTTGGACCGCCTGGGACAGTGGGAAGTGTCCCTGCCCATGGCAGGGGTGGAATAGATTATTTTTATGTTCCTTCAAACCCAAACCACTCTGGATTCTCTGAAGTCTATAAATTGAACAGTCAATTATTATTTATGGCACTGAACTACAATTTAAGTATTTCAAGGTTGAATTACAAAATGAATCCATCTGGATAGTTCATTCATTACAAGGACTGATTAAAAAATATTGAAGTCAGTTAATATATACTGGGTTTCAGTATTCCCACATTCAGACAAATCTACAGATATGAAAATTGTGCAAATTTAATTAAAGGAACACAACCTTTGATTTATGTTCAGATTTAAGAGATTTTTGCAATTTCGCATTGCTTTCTTTTCTAGTTGTCAGATTTTCATGTACATAACCCCCAATTTCTCCTTGGGAACACACTTTTATCTCAGCTGTAATGTGATTATACAGCTATGGATGGTACAAAAGGAACCCTGGACATCCTTTCCAACAGTTTCTTTTCCAAAAACATTTTCCATTTCCAACAGCCTTTTAAAGGCACAGATTATTTATGATAATTTGTTCACTTCTTTCTCTCTATACCTTCTAGCAAATTTTTTTTTCTCCCTCCTGTAGGGTGTCTTTGCCAGGAGATGAAAATTTTGGGTTGTGTACAGTTGCTTCAGGAGGGAAAAAACAAGACCATCAGTTGATTTCTTGAAGGTTCAGGCTACATAAATAATTATTTTCAAAGGAGAGTAGTTTAAGGCATGGGCTTTGTGTGTAGACCTTACACATGAATATACAGGATTATTTCTATTTCAGAAGTGCCTATAAGCATAAAAATTGAGTTTAACCTTCTCAGGGAACATTTTAAATGAATGTATTCTTCTGCATTCACCATCTGACTTCTGCAAAGAATTGCTTGCATCAACACATCACAGGAATTAATTTCTATCCAGAAGGCCAGCATGAAAAATAATTACCATGGTTATCATCATTTAACTGGATTTTCTGAAATAAATCTTGTTCCTTCCCAGTGCAAGTTTTTATTTCCCATCCAGGTAGGATAAGCAGACGTGAATACCCTTTGGATACATTTTCAATTTAGTTATTATCTGGCAGAAAGGCACAAATTAATCCTTAGAAAATGGACTGGACTTAGCCTTGCAGATTTGATTAAGCTGAAGAGGTTGATGTTAAGATCATATCTTGTAAGGGGCAATTTTCTGCTGAAGATTACCCCCTGACAGAGACGTGGTGTCCTCCAGATTTCAGTGCAACTCTATCCACACAAAAAATCCCAACGCAGTCCGGGCTGCAGTGGTGCTTCTACACAAAGCCTAAAATTCTAATTTAAACCTGATGCGGGAACACCATGCCTGGCTTGAGGAGTCATCCTGCACACCGAGACAAGAAGAGCCACGTACCCCAGCCAATGATGGTGTACCAGTAGAAATATCTCCTCTCTGGGAAGAAGGTTTCCACCAGCAAAGTGAAGAGGTACAGCCCCTCGATGAACAGCCAGAAGTAGTTGGACATGACACAGTAGTGAAAAAACACCATCACTGCTTTGCATTCCACCTGCAGAGGATGGAGAGGAACAAAATTATTTCTGCATTGCTCTGGCCTCACAGGAAAAAACACTCCTGTGCTTGGTGGTGTCTCTGGAGCCTGAACCGACCACATATGTTGTTTTAGAGTCTCTGTGTCGCAGCCTGAGCACTGGAGAAAGAGTCAGGAGACTCTTCTG
>PYHW01009766.1:1164963-1176954 GCA_013186435.1 Turdus rufiventris | reverse complement strand
GGGATTCTCTAATTCTATGATTCTCTAATTCTGTGATTCTGTGGTTCTGTGATTCTCTAATTCTGTGACTCTGGGATTCTGTGATTCTCTAATTCTGTGATTCTGTGATTCTGTGATTCTGCTGCTAAAATCAGGATGTGTTGCTAAAATCCGAATTCAGAACACGGATGTCAGGTTGTGTGTCAGGGAATTTATATCTGTGGGTTTGTCAGGCAACCAGAGGATCAAAGAGAAAACCACTGCTCCTTTATCTCTTCTTTCATGATGTTTTTCACAGCATCTGCCACTCAAACCAGCAGCACTGATGGAATTTTTCCCTTAACTGAGGTCACCAAACTCAGCTGCCTGTGCCTCACAATGACCCACACAAGCAGGGTAGAAAAAGCTGCAAGAAAAACTCCCCAAAACCTCTTTGACTCATAAAAATCCAGGTTTAGTTTATCATTTGCAGAGTAGTTTGACCTTCAAACTGTGCAGAATTCTTTCTGGAGAAAGAGCAGGCCAGTGTTAAGTAGTGATGCCTGATACTCCTGGCATCCTGAATATTACAGTGATGGCTCAGGAAAACACATTGCTCTAAAATTTAAATGTTTTGAATGCAGATACTTTCCCCCTACAATCTAAAAAGCATGAAGCAAAAATTATCATTATTTCATTCTAAATATAGATAGCAGTCAATCTCATTGATGCTCAAATATTAAATTTTAGTTCATTTTCAGTTTAATGACATCTGTAATAACAGCTAAAACACATTGATGCAGTTTTTCAAAAAGGAATTGGCTTGTTACAGAAATATTTTTGTATATATACTGAAATTATTATTGCATTTCACCATGTTTGGACATTATGAAGGGATTCACTTTTCCAACAATATTAATTTTCTGATTTGTAGGAGCAAACAAGACTTTTATTACCATATATTTCTATATCTGAGCCCTAACTAATGTACTGAAGAAAGTTCCAGCACAGCATTTGGCTGTAGAGCCTTTTAAGCTTGATTCATCACCTCAATTTTCACTAATCAGTTAAGATACCAGGAAGTTAATTAGATTTACATTGAGCATCATGCCTTGAGTTACAATGAAAAGTCAAAGTTCATCTATTGAGTGCTGGGATAAAATGAACTCACAATTATATTTGTGGGTGCATGGATATATTTTTGTATTTCTGTGTAATTATTTAAATATATGTGTTTTTATACATGTATAAAATATATCTGTATATATGCATACTTACACATAAATGTATATTTATGTATTTATATATTTCTGTATTTCTGTATTTATATATTTGTATAGTTACATATTGATATATTGATGTATTGATGATATATTGATATATAAATATATTTATATATTTATATATTTATATATTTATATGTTTATATATTTTATATCTTCATATTATATATATAAACTGATATATTTAAACAGTTATATTTTTATAAATATATATATATTTATATATAATTATATATAGTTATATTTTATATAAACATATAGACATATGTATTTATATATATAAATATGCATCCAAATACATAAATACAATATATTTATAATATATAAACAGACACATAAATATATAAATATATAAACCATATATATTATATATAAACATATAAATTTATATATAAATACATACATAAAAGATATATTTATATATATATATTTATATACGTATATAATGACATGGAGGAACATACAGCCACCATAAGTCTTTGAATTCCTGCATGTTGCTTCGGCCCTGCCCTCAGTGAAAGTTTTGCAGCAAAATATGGAAATTTATTTGACAGAAATCCTTGGCATTGGTGCTATTCTCTCATACATCTGAGAATGAAATGGACTGCAAATGGATTAACTTTGTGCACAACATTTAACATTTTTACATAGAGAGGGACAAGACCTGACCTTGCATCTAAAGGGTGGTAAGGAATCTCAGACACACTCATTTTTCACAATTCTTTACCTCAAAACATTATTTTTCAGGGTTGTATTTTCACCTTAGTGTCTTTAAGACTCTGGAGAGACCTCAGGAAATTTACTGTGCTGCCAGTGAAGGATTAGGCAGGACTGCAGCACCCCTCACTGCTTGGGCTTTCCCACAAGACTTCTTGTTTTCCTACTCTTAGGACACAAACAATGAGAAATTGGTGTGTTTGACTTCACTGATGAAGAAGAGAAAGCTCATTGATGTGATTACACAGTGGTCTAATGAAATGCATTGCTCTCTCAGAAATGAAGAATAAATAAAATATGATTTTCATCTGCGTCTTCACTGGAAACACATTTATCAGGGGTTACATTTACAAGGGACTTTTGAGATGAGCATACAATGACAGGATGAGGAGGAATGGATTTAAAATGAAAGTGGGCAGGTTTAGGTTGGGTATTAGGAAGAAATTCTTTACTCAAAGGAGGGTCAGGCCCTGGCACAGGTGCCCAGAGCAGCTGTGGCTGCCCCTGGATCCCTGGAAATGTCCATGGCCAGGTTGGACATTGGGGTTGGAGCAGCCTGGGACAATGGAAGGTGTCCCTGCCATGACAGGGGAGTCTTAAGATCTTTTCCAACCCAAACCATTCTATAATTCTATTATCTATGATAACAACATCTTAAATATCACAATTTTATGACTTATCCGAATGACATCTGTGCTTCTCACACGCAGTTAAACCCAAACTATGGGAATAAGGACATGACAGTAGATACTAAACAGTGCCTTAGAGCAGCACTTAATAAATCAATAACTGCTCTTATCAGTCAATAAACTCCTGAGGAAGATGCTGCTATCCTGACACAGGGTGGTTTATCCAGTGTATTGACAGGCTGAGTTATTCGCTGCTTGACCAGACTTAAGTAAGTGTCACTCTTTGGGAAGTAAATCTACAATTAGTGCTTTAATTGACCTTGTTAATTACATGTTTTTTGCAGCACTGCTTAGACATCCTGGCAAAGATCTATCAGAATGCTGAGTTACCAATTCTTAAGACCAAGTACAGCAAACACTCCTTATTTCTGTTTTCTGCAGGAAGAGGGAAAAGAAGGGGGGAAAAAAACCTCCAAGGACTTGCCAATGGCTCCCCATAGAGTTGGTTGGCAGAGACCCAGACCTTTCCTGCCCTTTTCTTGCACATTTATCAGACTTTCCCCTTTTGATTTTTATTTACTGAGACCCAGAACTCATAATTCTCTTCTCACTATGCAACAGCTGACGAGAAACTCGACGACGGCAATTGCTCCCGATTTAAAGTGGACAGGGATGGGGAAGCTGGAGCCAAGAACCAGCCTGTGCACGATGAGTCTCAGAGCCTTTTAGATCTCCTCCTCGGTGCCAAATCTGTGCTGGCTGCTCTCCACCTGCCTGCCCTCCCATGGTTTTGTTTATCTGAACACAACTTGCATTTAACCCTTTTGTTCCAGCGTTTGTCCCTTATTAGTGGCGGGGCAGGAGGGGATGAAAGGATTCCAAAGCTGTTCTGTCCTGAATTGGCTGGCCCACACTTCTCCCATAGTCCTGTTGTTCTCACCTCAGTATTGTGGGTTGGAGGGCTACTCCACAAAGGAAATTCTCCAAAAGGTTTTGGATTTTGAGAGCGTTAAGATCAAATTGCAAAGCCTGCACATTGTGTCCCTGCAGAAGGTGCAGCGGCTGGGGCAGGGAGATGCTGTGGAAAACATTTACAACCCCTTGTTATTCTGCTGTCCAGCTATATGGATAACAAGCTGGCTGGGCAGGAGTTTAATTTTTAATTTCCTGTTCTATACAGCACTGATTAGAAGCTTTGCATTCGATTTCTAAATATGAAATAAGCCGGCGAGCTCTCACGCTC
Organism: Turdus rufiventris; assembly: GCA_013186435.1. NCBI lineage: Eukaryota > Metazoa > Chordata > Aves > Passeriformes > Turdidae > Turdus > Turdus rufiventris. The sequence goes on along the minus strand of PYHW01009766.1, from coordinate 1,173,124 downwards.
GACTCCGCGGCATCCACCACGCTGAGCCTCCTCTCTGCCTTCCCCATGGCTGCCTGCTGCTCTCCTGCTCCAGCAATCTGTTCAGCCGGCTGGCAGAGCCACAGTCGGGAGCAGCAGGCTACTTAGCAGCTTTTCTGCAGCTCTCTGAGCTCCCCACACGGGTTCTGATCCCATCCCCTGCCTGCTGCTTCCCTAGAAGGGACACCAGCCCTCTGCCCATCCTGTGCCTGCACACACAGAGTCACACACACATTATCCTGCAGTCCCAGCTCCTTTGTTGTGGTTCTTTGTGTTTTCCAGAAAAGCTGTGACTGCTCCTGGATCCCTAGAAATGTCCAAGTCCAGGCTGGACAGGGCTTGGAGAAACTTGGGATAGTGGAAGCTGTCCCTGATCATGGCAGGGGGTAGGAACTGGATGATCTTTAAGGTAATTTGCAAGTGAAACCATTCTGTGATTCCATAATTGACTGATTAATCCAGGATTAGCTGCTTGGACTTTACAGTTTCATTAGCAGCATCTGTAGGAAGTAGCAGGCAGGCAAGGTCACAGAGTGCATGGTCCTACAGGTTCACACACCTTTCCCTGTGTTTAGTGCTTCCCACTTATTATTATCCAATTATTTCCAGGGGTTTGGATCTCTCCAGCCTCATGCCCCATAGCCAATACTTTACACAGCAGATTAAAAGTCATTTATACAAGAGCAGGAAGTGACAGGACATGGGATAATGGCTTCAAACTGATGGAGGGCAGGGTTAAGTAGGATATTAGAAAGAAATTCTCTCCTGTGATAGTGGTGAGGCCCTGGCACAGGGTGTCCAGAGAAGCTGTGACTGCCCCTGGATCCCTGGAAGTGTCCAAGGCCAGGCTGGACAGGGCTTGGAGCAGCCTAGGACAGTGGAAGGTGTCCCTGCCATGGCAGGAGGTGGAACTGAGAAGACTTTTAAGGTCCGTTCCAACTCAAACCTTTCTGAGATTGTATTATTCCATCATTACTGTATATCTGAATTTCCCTTGACAAAGGGATCTGTGAACATAACGCTCACATAGAGACAGTACAAAATGAAGTGGGGTTCATTTTATTTAGAAAACAAGAAAAGTGGGGTGGACGATAATCAAGGGTAAGATTAGGAAGCTTTGTTCATATTTGTGTGTTTGAATAAGAACTGGTGCCTAAAGACGTCTGAGTAACTGCTCCTTTGGGACAAACTCATTCCATAATAGTTTATCTACATGAAGATAAGATAAGTTCATCAGGTTTTAAGTCTTCTCCCATAAGGGGCAGAGAGACTGGAATTTCCAGAGGGTGGTTGGATTTAGATATCTGTCCTACCATGAGAGGAACAAGCTTCTGCAAAGCCTTTGTTACCTAGAGGTTTGTGCAAAACATTGCAATAAAGGCAAGGAAGAACTGATACATAATTAATTTCTTCCTATATCCCAGTTTACCTTCAGGACACCCAGACAAGATTCAGGGAATCATGCCTGGAAATCATGGGAGACTTCCAGTGAGGTCCCATGTGGAGAACACAAAAACCAGAGCACACAGGGCACACTGATGCAAGATATGATCAATAACATTTAAGGGAAATCATGGCTTTGTTCTTTTCTTCCTCTTTCCTGTTAAAGGATGTGAAACTAGAAGTGGACTGAGGTCACCATAGCAACTAAGCATCATCTAAACGTTATCTGAGTCCTTCCTTTGAGTCTGGCTGTCACAGGAGCATCCATCAGAGTGCAGGATCAATGCAATTACTGTTGAAGGGTCTCCTAGCTCTGAAGAGGGCAGGGATCACATTTGAGGGAAAAACAAAAGTTTTTCAAACCAGAGCCATGAAAAAATTTGAAACATTGCCCAGTGGAGATTGTCAGTTCTGAAACAACTCCTAGAGAAGAAATCAAATTAAATGCCTTACTCAAAGGTAAGAATGAATGTGTACCCACCACACCTCAACTCCTGCAATCACCTGGAACTCTTGTCCCAATCATTTGGGTGAGGAGCAGAAACGTGAACAGAGCAAAGTCTGTTAGGAAAGGTTGCCCCTATCAGTGATATTTCAGTCTATGACCTTTTGCAGTCCAGTGTTCTCCAAACCACTCAGCAGCTCTCAGCATCTTCCACCCTTGCATGCTTCCTGAAGATGCAGGAGTTTTTTACCCCCAAGGCCAAATTAGCTCTCAGATCATTGCGTTTTTGAGCTGTGTTGCAGCTCCCCTGATCACTGCAGAGGACCAAGGACCTGATCTTCAGCTGAGTTGCTCTTGCTCATGCTGCACAATTGAATATCAGAGGCACAGAGCCTTATGTCCCCATAATTTGGTGGGAAAGGCCATAAAATGTCTTTTATTTCTGCTAGAAAACATCTGAGAGGCCTCAGCCTCAGATTAGAAATGTAGATCCAGTTACTGTTCTTTGAAGACAGCATTTTCCTCCCATTGTCTCTGCATTGCAGATGGACTTTGTGATGCTGTGACCAAGGAGGCTTAATTATAGCTTGTCCTCCTCTCCGGAAAAACTGGAATAATCCCATGGTTTTACTGCCTGTGCAAATCCCAGGAATGAAAACCAGCTGGAAATGACTTGTTATCTATCAAGTGCCACTCTATATATTTTTTTTCTTTCTCTTTTTAGTTTTTTTTTTTAATAGTTTATATATAAAACAGATACCTTTGCACTGAACTTGATTGTGACTTCTATGTAGGATCTCATATAAAATTAAGGATGAAACAAAGGTTTCAGAGTCCTGGTTGCTTCAATAAATAAATATAAATAAGGTCCAATGGCTCAGATTATTCCCATGGTGAGAGTGCTGGCATGGGTCATACATGTTTTCCAGAGAAAATCTGGTTACAGGCTTTTCCTTCCCTGAGTTTCCAAGCAATACTCATACAGGCAAAACATCCTTGAAGAGAAATCTGGACCTTTACATTGATCTTTTGCCTTTTGACAGGCAAATGCAATTCCCAATTTCATTCTGCTGCAATGCTGACCTTAATTTCAATAGTGGCAACAAAACCCTGCATCTTTTTTTTTAGGAAATAAGCACACAATCTTCCAGGGATACTTGGGTGTTCAGGAGGTTCCTGATCTTTATCAATCTTTTCATCAACTATCAATATATAACCCAAACTGATAGAAACTGCAAACTGCAAATATTTTCTACAGCTTTAACTTTGGGAAGTTAATGACTTCTGTTGTCTTTTCACTGAGTTTGGGGGTTTTGTACCATTTTCCCATGCCAGCTTTTGAAGGCTTTGCCAGGACACAGAAAGGAGACCAAAGGCACATTCAAAGCTGGAGCATCACTTCCCTTCTCATTAACACTTCTCTTGTCATCTTACTCTAATTGATTAGGGACAACATCCAAACTCAAGCACAGACTGCTTCCCAAATCCAATTAACCCCACGTCCATAAATTCCACTGCCCACCCGTGGCACCTCCAGAGCAGCACTTGGGGTTCTTACAGAATCAATTAATCAATTAATTAGTCCAACAAAGTACTTGAGGATTTCCCTGTGTTTTAAATGGGATCAGTGACAGACTATTTCCAATTTCTTGGGATAACAGAGCTCGTTGCCTGAGCACTGATTGTGTTCAACCAAGAGAAGCAACAAGCCGAAGAGTTTGGTTCTGAAATGTGAGCATAGGATGTAATTCCCTCTTAAACTCTCTAATACCTGATTACATTCTTTATTCTACTGGGTTTTAATTAGGAGCCCTTAATCCTGGTATCAACATAGGATAGGCTTTATGGCTTTGCTAAAAAATGAGATTTTTCTCTGCTGTACATAGTGAGCCATGTTTTGTGGTAAATGCAGCAGGGAGTGTCCTAAACTGAGCACCAGATAAACTGCCTGAATTGCTGGAAGATTCACGAAGAGCTGCTCATATAAATTATTTGGATTTGTGAATGAAAACGCTTTCCAAATGTGCAGCATACATCAATGCTCAGAAACTGTCTATTATCTGTTTGTATTTTCTTTTACTGCTAATCAAAGCACTGAAAATAAGTTCATTTCTGATCTGGTTATTGAGTTTCATTCCATGGTCCATTTGGGTGCGTTTACTGGTTCAGAATATTTCAGCTGCATAATGCAAAGCATAAAAAACCCAGAGATTTTGCTTCTGCAGATTTCCATTGTCAGGCAGTATCACCTCTGTCTGGAAAAATAAAAAATAAGGGGGGTAAAAAAAAAAAAAAAAAAANAAAATAAGGGGGGTAAAAAAAAAAAAAAAAAAGAAGAGAAAATTCTCCAGCTGGGAGTGCAGATCACTGTGTAAGGGCCACCTCTAGGTCTTGCTGTGTCCTACTGAAAGGTGACATCATAGCTCGACTTGGTTTCTTGGTTTTCTTCCTTTTACTTCTACAGAGATGCCCTAAAATGCTTTAAATTTTTCCTGTGTGGAGTGGGTGTTTCTGGAGCCAGTGCTGGGAAGGCACTGCAGAAACAGAAACAACAGGATAGTCATGGAAGTGACAGCTCCTGGTGGAAATAATGATTGGTGGATATCAACCAGAGAAATCCATGTGGAAAAGGAAAAAAAAAAAAAATTTGGGAACTATCTAGAAGGAAAGCCACTGAAATCCTTAATTTAGAAGATGAGAAAAGGCTCAGGACTTAAGATGATTTTTTCCATTGGAGGAAAGGAATCTCCAGCAGAGAGATTTTGAGAATACTTTCATTCATAGTCTGCATCTGACAGGAATGAAAAATCCTGGTGATTTTGGAGGATCAGAAAGGTGAAATGAAGTTTTAGAAAGCAGGGCTGCCAAGCACACAGAATTCCACTTTGAACTTTCTGCATGATGGTGACAGCAGCTCAAATGTCACTCCTTGGTCCAATGGCAGTGAAGGTTAAAGCAGAGCAGATCAAAACCAGCAACAGCTGCAATTTTAGCTAAACACACAGCTAATTTTTCCAAAAAGCATCCCTTCAGGTGACAGTTTAGGTAGTTAATTTTTCTTTTATTTTTTCTTTTATTTTTTCCCATTTTGCTCTATATGGAAATCAAGACATCCAAGTAAAGGCAGCCAGATTCCTTTCTGAAATTCATAAAATGAGCACTGACTTCACTCACCTCCAGAAAAGCATTTGAGAGGAGTCAGAGAAAGCATCTTCTTTTCACTGAGCCAGAAATCCATCTGATCCCTTCATAAATTCACATATAAATTTAAATAGCCAAAGCCAGGTGTGATGTTTCCTACCCACTCTTTAAGATTGGCACACCCCATGATTTCCCTGGGATTATGTTGTACCTTCAGGTGCTTCAGAGCACAAATTTTTAAAAAGTATAATTCAAAGTTATTGCTGCATTTGTAAAAATTATCTGTGGCCATATAAAAATGTTGCTGAGCTAGGAATGATTTTGTTATTAATAAATATTAGTGTCCATGCCCAGCCTAGCTCCATATTCTAGAAAAGAGCAGCAGCCAGAGGACACTGTAACAACCCCTAAAATGTGATTATCCACGTCTTAGAAATATTATAGATCTCTAATAACCCATTATTTAGGGAACCATCATGAAATGTGACTTTTTTCATTAAATCCTCATTGAACAAATACACTTGGCTAATTAAAATTAGCAGCAAGGATGGCAAAGCTGATGCTGATTCCCCCAGGAGAGTGCTGTGGGATGTTGATAATTCCACCTTGGGGTCAGCAGTGCAATCCCAGCCACATTTATTCAAAATTTTTATTTTTTTTTCATTAACAGGTAACCATTTACTTAAGACCTGGAACAGATCAAATTGAGTGAATCTTGTTTCTAAAGCGGGTCATGGGTTCGGTGACATTGTTGATGCCTGGTGTGGATGTTAAAAATGAAGATTTCAGAGTTCCTGGAGCTGTATATGAAAAACTGTCTCCTAAAAATGGTGCTCNAAAAAAAAAAAAAAAAAAACAACAGATTTTGGGACTCAAGGTTGTACATGAATAATTAATTGGCAAAATAAACTTTGAGAAAAAGGATCCTGGGGGACAGTGATGAACTTGTTCCTCAAAGGACAAGCTGATTAAAGGACAGCAAATGAACCAATCTGGGTTCATTCCCTGCACAGGGACAGAAGGATTTTTATGTCCCATTTCCACAGACCACAGAAAAAGTGTGATGGATCTTGTGCCTCTCTCCAGAAATCTTTAATTCCTCCCTGGACCCCAACAGGGGAGCTCCTCACTGCTCATCTCACACCTTTGTTTTCCTTCAGCACAAGCAGAACCTGCTCTACCTTTTAATTATTTGTTAAAATAGATTCCAGCAGTGTTACCCAAGATCCAAACAACCCAAGGTTTGGGTTCCCAGCGAGACCCAAGAGCAGAATATTCCCTTTAGCAACTCAAATTTGTGATATTTTCATGTTGTGTAGTCTTTGAAGTCTTTTTTTTCCCACCCCATGCACACTCACATATCTACACACAATATCCTGGTTTTCTGCAATTTATTTATGACTGGAGCCCAGCTGTAGAGTTTTTGATGTCTCTTTATCCTGAGGATCTGTGAGGTTTTACACTCATACTGGGCACGAGGTTTTACCAGGCAGAGGTGAAGAACAAAGAGAAAATACTTTACCATCTTCAGAGATGATAAATCTGAACAGTGCAGGGCACTTGACAAAGACAATTTCTCCCACGCTTGCAGGTTTCCAGCAGGTGATGTTGTCCCACATTCCTGGGCAACCTGTGGAAGACAAGGAGGGATAAAAAAATGTTAGTGGTGGAAATGCACCCCTTTTCTCACACTGTTATTGAGCTTTGGGGTTGGTTCTTCCTTCTGTAAACAAAAACATTCTTGTTTAGAATAATAAACAGTGTAATTTTCCTGGGAAATATATTTTTCATTCATAGGAATAGCCATAAAATCCATGTGGAATCACAGTAATGGTCAGACTCTTCTCTCCCAGAAGATGACATTCCTTAGTCCAAATTAAATCACTCCAACATACTAGAAACAAATTTTCCCTTGAGTATGAAACCTGCTGCCATTTTGTTATCTTTCAGAAGTGCTGGGTTAATGAAACAAAACAAAACAAACAAAAACAAAACCCTAAAAAATGTATGGATAATATATTTGATTAAATTCTATGAATTTCTGTTGGCTGTAATCCGTGTGAGGGTTTGGGAACTCACTCATTTTGGAATTTGTCTGAAAACTGAAAAGCAGTTTCTGCTCCATCCTGCAGCCATTTCCGTGGGTATACGAGACAAACTCACTCTTCCACCCTGCTTATTTTCTAAAAAATGTCCTTCCTTACCAAAGAACTCTCCTAACATTGTTCATTATTTTTTACTGCAGTCTTTGCTTTAGAGAATGCAAACTCACAACGTCAAAAGAGGATTTTTCTGACCTCTAATGATTTCTTGTATAAGCTAAAAATAAATTCAGGTCTTTAATATCCATTCAAAGATGAGGCTTCAGGTACCAAACTTTGAAGCAAAGGTCTGAGTGTAAAAAGTCCCAATTTCCTGCTCCATGAATGCAGGAAGAGGAGGTGATGGGACTGTGGGTGGGAGCTGTCTTTTCTTGGGATACAAGAAAAATTAATTTAAAATTTATTGTACATACAGCAAAGGAACCCATCTCCTGCTTCTCTCTGGTCTCTGTGGCAGAGGTGTGAAAAACTGGCTCTCAAGAAGAATAAATCTTCTGTAATTCTGCTCACCACCATTTCCATTTTACCAGCTCACAAACCTAGAGGGCTCATCCAGTGCACACAGAAGCTTAGAGCAATCTCTCAAATTTTCTACTGATATTTAAAAAAAAAATTACTTAGTGGGTGAATCTCAAATGAAAGTCATCTTTTGCCTCAGGAAAAAAAAAGAAGAACCAAACCTAAATATTTCCACTGCTTATTTGCATTTGATGTTGAGATTGAGCAATAATCCCATCAACTGAAAAAGAGCCTCCAGCTCCTTGATTTTCTACAAGGGTTTGTGTCAAAATTCTCCCTCTTTGACTGCATGCCAAGGGAAATAAAACCTCCAGGAAAAGCAGATAATACTTCCAAGTGTTACTTTTTGCCTGGCACAAGTCCAACTAATGAGATGTGGGTGATGAACTTGTAAAAGCTCTGGTGACAGCAGCAGATCCCCATCAGCAGAGGAGGAATGTTCTCAGTGTTCTCAGGACAGGAATTGGTGGTTTTGTGTTTGGGGTTTTTTTGT
>PYHW01009766.1:1153992-1164913 GCA_013186435.1 Turdus rufiventris | reverse complement strand
AAGGGTTTGTGTCAAAATTCTCCCTCTTTGACTGCATGCCAAGGGAAATAAAACCTCCAGGAAAAGCAGATAATACTTCCAAGTGTTATTTTTTGCCTGGCACAAGTCCAACTAATGAGATGTGGGTGATGAACTTGTAAAAGCTCTGGTGACAGCAGCAGATTCCCATCAGCAGAGGAGGAATGTTCTCAGTGTTCTCAGGACAGGAATTGGTGGTTTTGTGTTTGGGGTTTTTTTGTTTGGGTTTTTTTGGTTTTTTTTGTTTTGTTTTTAAATCCAGTCCTATGTTTTCTCTTAAAAATGTAAGGCTGAGAGTATCACGTGTGGGGAGTGGAGCAGTTCTGAGCCAGTCAGTGTTTGAAGAATTAGGTCAGTGTCAAACAATGTTGTTGTGATGTTCAACACCGTAACAAGACCCACCAGACCCACCAAAATACAAAATTGTGGCAAAAATGCTCATTAAATCATCACAGGAGATGGAAAAAAATAAAAGAATCCTTTACATTTGCTCCTCTACCTCTCTTTTCCCACTGCTATCCCAGATTGATTCCTTGGCCAGATGAGGATCTCATCCCATGAATGCTGTAATTCACTAGAATATTTCTAAAAGTCTCAAAACCTGGGGTTTGAAAGGTTTGGAATCTCTCAGCACACACTTGGGTGTCCTGTGCAAGGCCAGAAGTTGGACTCAGTGATCCTTGTGGGCTCCTTCCAGTTCAGGATATTCTGATTTTATAATTTTGTAATATTGTTTATGTACTAAAGGTGGAAATCAAGAGCAGGTTGAGTGCTGTTAGAGTTTATTGTCTTTGATAGCTTGTGTCTGTCCACGCAGCAGGAAATGCATTTTCCATGTAAATCTGAGGATGTGCAGCACCAGGTTTATGGCTCTCTGAAGTGTGGCACTATGTACAAAAGTAAATTATGTGTGAACAGCCATGTTAATGAGACATTTGCTTACAAGAGATGCTGGAGATAATCAGTGCTTAATGAGATCTTTGGAGAAACACCTGTTGGTCTTTGTACAGTCTTGCTTAACTGTGTTGAATAGGAAGAGGAAAAACTTCATTTCTTATTATTATTTCAACATATGTATGTTCCAAGATATAGATATTATCCAGCAATGGATAATGCAAACCAGAGAAATGCAAGGATATCCTCAGGCTGCAGAACAGGAACAGCCACAGTATAAATATCCCATGGCAGTGAGGATGAAATCCAGTTATAGCAGGTGGCTGATTTTGTGGTAATTCCATGCAGAGATAAAAACCAGCCCCACTTAAAAAGAAATTACAAGTTCATTGTGTTAGAAAACACTGATGTGCTGACATTGGGAGAGAGGGGAGAGGCAATCAGCAAGTCAAGTACTTTACCTTAAAACAGGGGAGAGATGGAGATTGCAAAGAATGTCCCATCAACAAGAACAATGTCTGATCCCACTTGGAAAAGTGCATTTGAAATAAACGATTTGGAGGAGCAAAGAAAAGGATGATAACAAAAAGAAGAAACAAAAAATGAAATGGAACGAAGGGCAGCGTGCACAATCTCCCTGCATTTGTAAACCAGGCTGCAGCCAGCAATTCCTGCTGGGTGAAATCTGCCCACGGAAATCAAAGTGACTTGAGTGTGAAACTGCCCAGCAGGGGCTCCTCTGGCACTGGCGGGGTCTCCCCACTGCCCAGTGACGTAGGGAAGCCCAAGAAGGCTTGGAAAGAGGTGTCTCACAACTCCAGTTCAAGCTGGACAATTTTTCCTAATTTTTAGCATCTTAGGAAATCAGCAATACCAAGGAATAGTTTTAAAGAATGGGATTTTGCATGGGAAAAAACGAAAAAAAAAAACCAAATTATGCATAGTGCTCTTGCTAATGGATGGTCTTGGAATCAAAAGAATCAGAGATTTACAGAGTCATTAAGGCTGGAAAAGCCCTCTCAGAACATCAAACCAGCACTGCCAAGTCCACCACTAATTCTTTCCCAAGTGCCACATCCACATTTTTGAATATTTGAACAGGTTTTTTGAACATTTTTAGTCTTGGGGATTCCACCACTTCCTTGGGCAGCCTGTTCCAATTTCTGGCCACCCTTCCAGTGAAGAAATTTTCTCCAGTTTCCAATCTAACCCCCCTGGCACAACCCAAGGCTGTTTCCAGAAAGCACAAATCCTGCCTTGCCTTCCCTTCCCATGTGTGCAGTGCAGCCTGCAGCTGGAATTCCTGCTTGGGGAACACTGGGATTCATCCCAGGCAACAGAAGTGGTGCAAAACTCGGTATGTGGTCCTGGGCTGGGCTCCTGTCCCTCTCACAGGATGGGTTTCCACTTAGTTATTCCACTAATTCCCCTCCTTTGAGGGATGGATGATCCTTTGGGAGCTCCCATTCTGTGCTGCTGACTTTGAGGAAACACAAAATCCTGCAACTATAGATTAAGTCTGGATTAGTTGAACTTCAGATGTATAACTTGGTTTGTTTTTTTTTTTTTCTCTTACTCATTTGTCCTACTCAGCAAAGCAAAGTTTCCTCGGTAGCTCAAGGATTTTCCAGACAGGAATAATCCCATTTTATGGTGGGGAATCTCCCTGCAAAGTGGACTTGAATCTCCTACACTCAGAAAAAGCTCAGCTCAGACAGCTACCTTTGAAATGTTTTTTGTTTGGCTGGGTTTTTTGTTTGTTTGTTTTTTTTTTAATGTTTGTATTCCCTACAGGGGCTGTGTGGTGTTTTGGGGTAGAAATGAACCAACTCTGATCTCTGGTGACAGGGGTCACCAGTCCTCCACAATCTCCTTTTGTGTACATTTTATGGGAATTTCTATGTGAGTTTCAGATTGTGGATTTTATATTGTGGGTTTTATATAAATTTCATGCAAAGGCCATGACACCCAAGTTTAAATTCTGCATTGTTGAAGCTGGGAGAGGTGCCTCACACACCTTAGGATGGATCTGACTTGGCAGCCTCTGAAAAAGAACAGCTCTTTCAGAGAAAGGACACATTTATTAACAAGGAAACAACTATTATTTATCACTGCAGAATGTTCTGATGCATTTTTAAAATGATACCCATCATTAAAACCATTCTAGCCATCCTGCCTGACAATCCTTTTTCCCATTTTCCATTTCACACTCTCCCTAACCTGCTACTCCTGGCAACTGAAAGATTCCCACTTGCCTGAAACTTCTGGAGAAGCACCAGGAAAAACAAAATCCCCAAAGCAAGCCATGCTGGCAGGAGAGCAGTGATAATTCTGAAATTGCTGATACTCCTGTTGCCCAGAATCAGAAGAAAAACCTTCACAGCAATATTAGGGTCGATAACATAAAGAGCAGTCATTGAATGAAAGCTTTCAGGTGTACAAATGAGCAGGCATGGCATCAGATTTTCGTAACTTTTATAAGTTTAATAATTAAGATATCTAGAAATTGCATCTCATAAGAGCCTGGTTGTGCTAGTAACCCACCCTGCCCCACTGGGGTCCCTCCAAGGGGTTCTTGACCCTTCATCTTTTTATGTCTCCCAAGTGTTGGTGAAAAACAGGACATTCTTGTTGGAAATCCTTTTCTGCTACAAATTCTAAAATTGTTTTCTCTAGAAATTCTAAAATTAGGCTTTTTCCCATTGTCTTTTCTAACCAGGGGAAGGAAATCTGCATCTCCAGCTGATAATTTATCTTAGAACAGGTTGTTTGGAGCAGTGGTGGCTGTCCTGTCCCTGGAAGAGTCCAAGGCCAGGCTGGATGGGGCTTGGAGCAACCTGGGATGGTGGGAGATGTCCCTGAGACCAAACAGAATTTCAGGAAGCTGAATGTGTGAGAAAGACTAAATACTGCTCTAAAGTGTAAGAAAATGCTAGAAACTCTACAGCTAGATAGTAAAAATCTGGAAAGCTAAAAATATACAAAAAAGCTAAAAATCTTGAGGCACCAGTCCTTATATTCCTTTTCTCCTCTGTCTTGAGAGTCACAATTTACCAGTGGGTAGATATAAAACCAGATTTTAGGCAGCCCCATAGGTAAAGTTCACAGAGATGAAGGAATGGAGTAAATTTTAAACCAACTGAGGACAGGACCTGTTGTCTTTCACCAACACAGGGTCACCGTGTCACCAGGACTATGTAAAAACTTCTCTTTTTGGTAGATTTGTAGATTTGTGTCCTGTTTCCTTGTGGTGCCTATATCTCAATCTCCTCTCTGTTCATACTCCCTGTATTAAAATCCTCTTCTCAGTCTCCACAACATCCTCCCACGTCCTCATGGTGCCCTAGTGCAAAATGCTTCCTCTCATCCCTGATCACTTTTTAGCAACGGAAGGTGCAAAGCAGAGTTGGTTTTTTGGATGGCAAATCTCTGTGTAGTAACTCCCTATTTACTCCTTCCCTCCTCTAAACCAAGTGGGTAACTTCTTCCTGTCTCCTCCTCTATCAAAATTGCTATTCTGACATTTTTCTTATATCCAGCCCCACTTTTTTTCAAAAATGGGGAGCTGAACAAAGAAGTAACAGTGTGATGGGCAATGGAATTTATGAAGTCATACATAGGAGCTAATAGACAAGAATTTGCATAAAATTTGTTCCCTTGGCAAATCAAGGAAAAAAATGTAATTACATAAATGTTAGACTGCTGTATTTTCATGTAGATGAAAATCCACCCTTCTGGCTTACAGCACTTGTTTTGATTTTCAGTTCCTCTCCTCATTTATTGGTTTAAAATATCACCTTCAAGGTCATATTGCCTTCAGGAGAGTAATATCAAAGGAAACTTAATGTAACAAACCAGCATATTAAACTGAATTATGTGGTGCACAATAACTTCTAAAGGGCACACTACATATAAAGCCTTTCAGACAGAGGGGAATATGAGATAGCAGCTCTCTGTTCCTTCATAAATCTGGGTAAATACCAGAATAAATACGGGCTTGAGCGTGGCCTGGGTATGGGGATATGATTTCCAAAAGTAATTGACATTTCAAAGTGCAGGTGTCTTTGAGGAGCTCCTGTCTCAGAAATGTTCTTTCTGGAGGTGTTTGGAGTTGGGACCAGCCCTGGAGCTCTGTCAGACCCAGCACTGTGCCCCAAAAGCAGGGTGGGCAGCAGGACAAGGGAGGGGATTCTGCAGCTCTGCTCTTCCCTGCTGAGATCCCACCTCGGGCTCTGGAGAGATGAGGAGCTGTTGGAATGAAAGAGAGGAGAACATGGGGATGTTCCAGGGGTTGGAGAGCTGGGGGTGTTCACCTGGAGAGGAGAAGCTCCAGGGAGAGCTCAGAGCCCTGGAGAGGGACTGGGGACAAGGGATGGAGGGACAGGACACAGGGAGTGGCTTCACTGCCAGAGGGCAGGGTTAGATGAAGTGTCAGAAATTCTTTATTGTGGGACACTGGAAAAGGTTCCCAGAGAAGCTGTGGCTGCCCCTGGATCCCTGGAAGTGTCCAAGGCCAGGTTGGAGCACCCTGGGACAGTGGAAGGTGTCCCTGCCCATGGCAGGGTGTGGAATGAGATGATCCTTAAATTCCCTTCCAACCCAAAACATTCTGAGGTTTTAGAATTCTTTAGTTTCATTTGAAAATCCAGACAATACCAGAGTAACATCAACTGGAATTTCAGAGTAAGTTATAAAAGAGAGAAAGTATTTTTTTCCCTTCCCAGTTCTACTCCTGATAAATTTTGGAATTATGAAAACAAACTCTACTTTTTCTACTTTTTCATCTGGTTATTTGGCCCAGTTATTACACCAGGAAGTATTTTTTCTATCCAAGCAATGCTGTTGCTGCCCAGAGATGCACCTTGTGCTGTCTAATCTGGTTTTTATTCACCTCATCAGTATAAAAGCTTTATGTGCAGCTCTAAGGGAAGCTCTGCGTTTCTTTTAGAGTGCACAAAATAAAAATTAAAAAAAAAAAAAAATCAGACAACTGTGGAGGACGCTGCTAGAAAGTTTTTAATTACAACCAGAGAATCATGGAATGGTTTGGGTTGGGAGGGACCCTCAAGACCTTCTCATTCCACCCCTGCCAAGGGCAGGGACACCTCCCACTATCCCAGGCTGCTCCATCCAACCTGGCCTTGGGCACTGCCAGGGATGTGACACCCACCACTTCTCTGGGCAACCTGCTCTAAGATAAATTCTCACTGGAGATGCAGATTTGCTTCCCCTAGTTAGAAAAAGCAATGAAAGAAATTCTAATTTTAACTTTAAACCAGCTGGAATCAGAGGAATTCCACAGGTAGAGTCCAGGTTTCTCTGCCAGAGTGATAATGAAGAAAATAAACTGTGATCCAACTCCCCAACACTTGACCCACCTCAATATTTTCCATCAGCTGTCCTCAGAGAGTTGCTGCCTCAGTATAAAGTTACGCAGAACTATATTGTGATTATTTAGGATCCATCCTTTGTGTAATGAGACTTTTAAACCATCAGAACAATTTCTAGCAGTGCAGCATTATCAGTTAAGTGACTTGTTTTATGGGATGACATTCTCAGGGAACAAGTGCAGCACTGTTCGCAGAGAACTTTCACAAATATCAACATAATTAATCAAAGATAATGTTAAAAAAATTATTTGAGATATTTTGCTTCTAATGTACCAAGTTAGTAATAGATTATATTAAAAACTAAAAGGGAAAGCATGCAAAACACTGAGTTTTTTGATCACAATAACAGGTTTTATATAAAATAAATATTATACTATTATAAAAAAAATTACTTTGTCATAAATTCAACATATATTTTAATTTTAAATACATATTCATTGTATATTATTATCCTAATTTTATGATGTAAATATTTTATATTATTATAAATTGAAGCATTTTTATATTTTAAATATTATTAAATATTTTTAAAAATAGATCATACTTGATATATGGAACATGCTGTATTTTATAACTTTTTTATTCCTTGAAGATTTTATACATGACAAAGACCAGCTTTTAAATTACAGGAGCTGTTATTTACAATCAGAGAAGTGTAAATCCTTTTTTCAGTTTTTAAAGCTGTTCAGTTCTTTGCAGTCACAGGATATTTATTTCTAAGGTCACACTTATTGCTGCTCTTGCATTGATACCTGCCAAGAAATCCTCATCCAAGAACATCTCCAGAATCTTTCAAGTGCTGCCAGCCAATTGGGCTTAGGTGAGCTCAGAAGAGTTTTAAAGGGAAACTTCAATTTGGCAAAATCTCCAGAACATTTCTTTGTCTAATTAGGCAGGAGAATAAAAAGCCAATAAGCTGGGAAATCGAGCAGAGTTGTTGCTTTTTTTTTAAAACCTGCTTTAAATATAATAAAAAGGATTGGCTACTCCTCTCTGAGAAAGTCACTGCTTTGCTGGTCGGGAGGCAGGGAGACTCTGTGAAATTACTGAAAAAAGTGGGAGATTTTTTTTTTCTTTTTTTAATTTTTATTTTCCATCAGTGCTGGAGGACAGGATGACACTTGCAAGCTGCCAGCAGCCAGGCAGTGCCAGGCTGAGCAGCTGCAGATAATCCAGCGTCGCTCAGCACACGGGATGTGGGAGATCACAGGAGGCAGCTTTGCCTGGCACCACCTGCTCCCCTGGTTTTTGGGGAAAGCCAGAACATCATCCTTCTCCCCCAGCAGCGGGTCTGACTCAGTTCCCTCCCTTCTGAGATGGCATCCTGCACTTTATCAGCTCTGCCTTTCACAGATTCTCCAGGCAGATGGGGAGAGGGAGCTGCTCACACATCACACTGCCACAAATTTAATCCTTACGTGGCTGGGCTCAGACTAATTTCTGGGAAGGGCTTCGTAAAAAATCCTGCCTGAAGGTTGCAGAGCCAAGACAGAGTTTGAGAAGATGGGTTAATAGCCATAAAAAAGTGTTGTTCTTCCACACATCTTGGTCAAATCCTATGGCCACAACCTGACCATAAAAAGGGAATGACCAAGGGCACCAGGGTGGAGCACTGCCAGCTGTGCCCTGTCTATGTCAATAGTTTAATTACAGTCATTTCACGACTATAAGGCGCACCCTTTTGACTAAAATTTTCCCCCAAACCCGGAAGTGCGCTTTATAGTCAGGTGCGCCTTATGGTCGTGAAATTACTGTAATATTATCTAAGCATGCAAGTGGTTGTGGTGTTGAAGTAGCTGGATAGAAATAAATAAATAAATAAATAAATAAATAAATAAATAAATAAATAAATATTATATATATATTTTTTTTCCACAATGTGGCTCACAGTGAACCTGGCTTTCAGCTAGGGCTAAAAAGGTAAAACAAATCTTCCCAAGCTGGAGAGCTGAGCAGTCCACTGACAGTTTGCCACCCTTGGAGTGATATTTGGCCCATTATGAGATTTATGGGCCTGTGAAGAAGACATCTGGAAAGATCTCTGGGATAAACAGTTGCCATGGAGACAGAGAAAGTAGAAATTTTTTCAGACAGTCTTTTTGGTAATTTGGAGTCTGCATTCCTTTGAAAATGGAGACAGGATTTAACGGCATGGAAGGAAGTGAGGAGAAAATTTAACAGCGGGTCTCTTGAGCCTTGAGGATTCACAATAATAAATTCAGGGCTTCAAATCTTTTCTGTCTCAAAAGAAAAGAATGATAACATCTTTCCTTGATTTGTTCATTTCTAACTAATCTCACAACAGCACTGGAGTGGGACTAAAATGGGACACAAACCTTGAAATAGGCTTTGAGTTCGACTCTTAAAAAATCCCAATGCAGGAGAACAGGAAATTCAATGGGAATTATTCAAGCAAAGCCTGAGGTTAATAATTGCCCAGTCAATAGCATTTGTCAGGATTTTTTTTGTTTCTAAAAAGATAAACAGACCAAAGAAAACAGGCAAGCAATAAACAACTGGAAAGAGCAACTGACCTCAAGTCTATATGATTGATAATTTTAACAATCAAATTAAATTGTGGTATGCATATATTAAGTTCCCTCAAAAGGAATTTACAAAATTATTGTTTTTTTTTTTTGTTTCAGGTTAGCTCTGGGTGTTAAAGGGATTTTTCTGCTCTTTTTTACAGCTGGAAAAAAAAACCCAACAAACCACAAAAAATGGTGACACTGAAATCTAAAATCTGAAATCTAAATGGCTCTCCAGAGCCAGAACTGTAAAATCAAACTTCCCCTCCATGTTCTGACTCCTACTCCCCACCTTCTTGCTCTTGTGATGTTTATAAATAGAATTATCTCAGTGGAAAATGTAGGAGAAGATAACTTATAACAATCTTGGGCCAAATTCACTCCTGATGTAACCAGAGTGACGCCAGTGGGGACACTCCTGAGAGAAATTTGTTCCTTGTTTACTCCTTCAAACCTTCTGAGGGTGAGAAATGACTGAATTAAACAACTTAATTTCTTCCAGCGTGCAAATTCCATAATCTGTCCTGGAAATGGTTCTAGTGGTGAGTCAAACAATTCCTTATTAGAGCTCGTGGGACCTTATGGTCTAGTGGAGGAAACAAAGGAAATAAATTCATTATCTACAGGCAGTCCAGTCCAACTCCTGCAAAGGGAGATGTGCACACTCTGCATTTCATGCTCCTGAACAGGAACACAATGTCAGGCTTTAACAAAGCTGTCTCCTCTTCCATGCTGAACTTCTCTGAGTGCCCACAATGTATTCAGAGAGTGGGAAAAATCTAACACTGCAAATTCAGTGTGATCCAGCCTCACTAGGGTGATGGTATAAACAGTGTAGGAGATGTCAGAACTGTTTCTGATGTTTAGGTACAGAAAGCCACAGGAAGACCCAAAATTGCAGTTGTGCTAATGCAAAACCTGAATAAATAGAGACAAGATAATTTCTCTTTGCTTGTCTTTGGACCAGAAGTGTGATGGGTTTGGCTTTCTTTGGCTAAAGGTTGGCAGGATGCACGAAGAAATGGGAATTGGCCAACACCAAGAACATACAGAGATATGGCTCAAACCTGCAACAGTGCTGGGTTAGTCACTACCTCCATAAAAGCCATTGATGGAATCATTGAAGGAAGAAGTATTTTGGAAAGAATGTGGATTTAACAATATTTGTGAAAAAAAAAGTCTGCACATTCTCAATTTCTTATGGCTTACTCCTGTAAATAAGGAGTTAATTTCAAAAGAGCTAATTTGTTTCTCCGTGTCTAAAGCTGCCATGAATCAGACATTAATTGATTTTAAAAATTTAGAGATGGGTTTAAAAAAAGTACAAAAATTAGGTAAGTATATTATTATTCCTTCTCCCCCTCTTCCTATTTAAAAGAATTAAAGATCACGTAGGAAGGAAATTTTCTGTAGTCTTTCTCACAAATATGTGTGGGCAGGTAATTACCCTCCCATATGAAGCAATAAATAACTATGAAAATTTGCATACATGTAATCAATATTTTGTAATTGGAATATGGAATCATTATGGAAAAATGGAAAAAAAAAATAATAAAGGGACTATGGAATGATTATGGAAAAATGGAAAAAAAAATTAATAAAGGGACCTGTGGCCCTCACAGAGATCCTTCCTTGCACCCAGGCAAAATAAACCATAACTGAAGTATCCAAAAGGAATTTGGGGAGTTCTCATTGTCTGTGACATTTTTATTAGCTGGACAGTGTATGAAAAAAAAAAAAAGTATTGCAGGGCACAATTCTGTGTGCTTGAGTTAAAAAGATCCAGAAATTTCTTTATCTTTCAGTCACTTGAGAATTTTTGACTTCAATAACTTCAGTGCCATATATAAAGACAATAACAAATTTCCTCCTGGTATTCTATGAATGAGCAGATGTTGTGTTACCTAGCAGATTTAAAATTAAATCCTGATGTAAACCACAGTTAGATGTAAGTTTTTATAGTTGTAGGAGTGTATTTATGCAGGTGTAGAGTAGAGATTTGTATTTATATTTATCTTCAGATATTCTGTCCAGAGTCTATTTGAGATACAGGTAGAAGAAAAATTAGGAAGCACACAAAATCCCCTCAGT
>PYHW01009766.1:1130755-1151119 GCA_013186435.1 Turdus rufiventris | reverse complement strand
TCATTCCCTACCTTTTTCCAGGAGCAAATTACCACATCCAATCTGAGCCAGCAGTGCTGGACAGCAGCTCATGGGCAAAGCCAAGGATCTCCCTCCCCACCCTCATCCTCCTTTGCACAGAAACTACAAAAAAATTACAATTAAATTAGACCCACAGTTCCTCCTCACTTGTTCTTCCAGTGGTGAAAAAGGCCAAGAACTTTGTGGGAAAAAAAAATAAATAAAGCTTAGTAAGGGCTCAGGGAGTTGAAATTTATAGAATGGTTTGGGTTGGAAAGAACCTTAAGGACCATTTAATTCCAATTCCCCTGCCATGGGCACAGAATATGTGAATGTGACTTTGTGCAGCTGCTTTGGAGGGTAAATGTGGCTGAATTATCTCGTTTTTGCCATGCTGAGATAAGTATTTACAGGGATTTTTCTGCCACTTAGCAAACAAAGCAGTTAAAAACGTGTTACAGCTCTGTAACTTGCTCGTCCATCTGAAGATGATTTAACTTACTGTGCTTCAGTTTTATTTTGCTGAGGAAAAATCAATATGCACAGCCTGTCAGGAGTCCAAATGATTACACTTATTCAGCTGCATGTATTATTGAGTAGGCAGTTCCCTGTAATGAAGTTCTTGGCTTAAGTTTGTGAAGTATATTAAGAAGTAGTGGATGTAGCACAGAGGAAGCTGCAACAAGAAATGAAATTGTACAGCTGGGCAGTTTTAAGCACTGGCCACCTCTGTGAGAATATCAGTGTGTGGGGAAATCTCACAAGAAAAAGATATTTCATGGTAAGAACAGGCTAAGAAGACTCTCTTGAGTCTTTGGTCTAATAAAGTTTTATTCACAGTTAGAATTTTCCAAGTGATTTTAGCGGACAGGCAAATAGAAGAAGGAGTGATTTTACCTAACATGTCAGAATGTTCCTCCAGAAACCCAAGAGCTGGTGAAGAGGTGATTTTAAGTGGGCACAGAAAAATCTTCCAATCAAAGTTATCAAAAGAAAGCCATGGAAGCTATCAACAGAATGCCATGGGAATTTCTCCCAACCCTTTTTGCTCCCATCACCTTTATTGCTCTCCCAACAGGTCCAAGTACAGGGCACCATTCCCATGAACAAAGGAAGCAGAACCTGGCCAAAGTGCTTTCCAGAGTGGGAATTAATGGACCAACATCTGCATTTGAAGTTTTTCTGGGGACAGACAGGAGCAGGCAGCTCTGGAGAACACTGTCCTCATTGGAAAGCAGATGTTGGAAATGCATCTCATGAGTCACTCGCCCAAAAAACAGCTTTTGTCCCTGGGCTGGGAAGGCAGCTGTGGAGCAATGGAAACTCCTAAGGCACAGAAACCTCAAGTTCTGTGAGGAAAAATCAGAGAATCCCAGGGTAACCCATCACACTGGGGCCATAAAAATGCCCTTGACACAGAGTCCTAATTTCAGTCTCTATTGGTAGATCCTGTTATATTCACTGCCCATATTTAATGAATTAATTAGCTGCAGAAGCCCAAAGCTGAAGAATTAAAGAAAGGATCAAAATCTGTATTTTGTATATATTAATGTGTATATCAGCATCTTTTACATCCTTCTAGGCTTTATAAGCTCAAGCAGGCATCATAAATTTTTGTTGTATTGTCCTTTATTGCTGTGCTGTTCTCTCCTTGCCTTTGGGTAATTTGACTAGAGCAACCAAATTTCCTGGATGTGCTGTGCAGTAATTCTGTGTTTTCTCTGTTACAAACAGCTCAGAATTATTCACTTTAGGAATCTTTTACTCTTCTTTGTGTCTCCAATCAATGCATATTTTACATAGCTTGGTTAATATCCTCCAGCAAACAAAACTTTTTGTTTGGTGGGTTGGGTTTTTTGGGGGGTTTTGTTTATCTGTTTGTTTGTTTTGTTTTGTTTGTTTGTTTGTTTGGGTTTTTGGTTTTGGTGGTGGGTTTTTTTTGTTTGTTTTTTGGTGGGTTTTTTTTGTTTGTTTTCTTTGCCTTTTTTTTTTTTTTTTTTTTTTTTNGTTGGAAGGAACTTTGAAAGATCATCTAGTCCAAATCTGCTACAGTGATCAGAGACATCTTTACACCATCAGTGCCTCACCTTCCACTCCTGTCCATGAGGTCAATGTATTTCTAAAGTTTTGAAAGTAATTCCAGGGTAAAATGAAGGAAATGAATGCATCTCTGGGCTATGATCTGCACTTTGAAGTCTTCTATTTTCCATCACTGGTTATTCAGGGAGCCTGGGTGACAGGCTTAGACTGGACACAGGATTTTTTGGGAGCTCTGTCAGGTATTTTGACTTTGAGGATTTAATTTATTTTAATGAAGGTAAGGTTTTGCTGCAACCTTAGGTTTTTCAGGGAACTGAGTTTCCAGTCTGGATAGACACAAATCTTCTCAGTCTTTCCCATCTGAGAATGTCTGGATACCCCAAGGACCACAGGGACTCTTGTGTTTATGTACATCTGGTCCTTAAAATATCCAAAGTAATTCCCTATTTCTCTTTCCCTTATTGGACACTAGAAAGCAAAAGTCTAGGGTTATCCAGGGTTCCTCTGAAATGCAATCACTACCAGAGAGAAGAAATCAAGTCCATCAGTTCTGACTCCATGTCTCATCCCAGAAAATAAAGATCCTAGAAGCCAGACAACTGCTATGCCTGCAGCAAGGATGGAGCTCTGCCTCTCACTGCTGTGTTTTCTCAGGGACACAAACAGGCTGGAGCAGCAGCAGAGCCTTGCTTTGTCAGAAAACCCAGTAGCCAGCCACAGAACAAGCCATGGCAACAGGAGCAGAAAAGATTTTCACTGAATTCCCTTTGAAAAGAAGATCCAGTTGTCTGACACCTGACTCACTTATTTTTACAGAAGCACAACAGGTTTGCAGGACCTTCATGAAAACACAATCTCCATGAAGGAAAGACTTTTTCTTCCAGGCCTGTGGAAGAGTGAAGCACAGATCACTCATCATTTATCAATCATAATTCAGATGGCTCCTTAACAGTTTTTTGGGGATTTTTTTTTTTTTAGCCATGGAACTACAGACATTAAAAATTCGATGAGTGCACATCCTCACAGCTTCCAGCTGCTCATGACTCTGCAGATATGACAGATGAAACCATCACTCTTTAATTGGTAAGTTATACTGCTGCTCATCATTCATTTTTAACTGCAGTGCTCTGGTAGAACATGACTGCAATTACATGAGCTGCTCACAATGGTTTGGGACAATGTGAATTAGAAGTGTATCCATGTCCCAGAAATAAAATCAGTTGCACAGGCATCTAAAATCAAGGAATTATGGAATGGTTTGAGTTGGAAAGGACCTTAAAAATCACCTCATTCCGCCCCACTATAGGCAAGAACACTTTCCACTAGACCAGGCTGCATTGCTCTGTATTTGAAAATGTTCATTAAAAACCCCAAACCAACCAACCAACCAAGCAAAAATAAACAAAACATAAATGAAAAACCCCACTGAAAGTAAACAATAGATGGGGCAAACCCTCACACTTAAATAATCTCTGCATGAACTGGAAAGAATCTGCTCCCTTTGCTCTAGATCATGAACTAGATGGTCAGAGTGGTCTTCTTGATAATATTTAAGTCTGGACCAAAGAGAAGAGAGGATTTAATGAACTGGATGTCACCATAGAAACAAGGAACTCACAGGTGGAACTGTGTAAATAATGCATATTTTATTTTTGAACACGCCACTCACAAAAATCCCATTCTGTTCAATTAAGTGAGAGTTTTTCTTTCATCTTGTCTGACATGAAAACAGAGAGTCAGACAGGCAAAGAGGAAATTTCATTTTTAGCTTTTTATCTTGAATTTGATCATTTCTTTACTTTTTATCCCTAATCCAATTTAAGTGCCCATACCTCTGAAACAATGTTCTGTTGAACAGAACAATATGAAATGGCCATATATTTTCATTTTCCAAATTTCTTAATGGTTGTTATTTTTCAGCCTTAATTATTTTAAAATGTAACCTGAACCTGCATTTTTCAATGACTAAACTGCTGGCAGAGAAATACTTTTATTCAATCTGGTTCCCAGAAACTCATCTTATCCGAGTCATTATCTTACCCAGCTGCCTGGACAAATTCTAATTCACCTCTCATTTTCTTTTAACTTATGTTCCTTGCCTATTACACAAGGACTTCCTGGCAATTCTGGAGATGACAAAAGTAATGGCTTAGAAAGAGCCAGGTGGGAATTACCACAATGAACACACTAAGGAATGGAACAGCAGCTCATACACGTGTTTCACAGCTAATGGTGTTTTCAGAGGTGTAGGTATTAAATTCCACTACTTTTCTTTCCCTTTTTTTTTCCTGAATGGAAGTCCAGCAAATGCTGAGAAGATGACTAAACTCAGATTTATCAGCAAAGGTGGCTGTCCTTGTTTAAACCACCAAAGTGTGTTCCTGCTGCCTGAGGAGATAATAGAAATTTCTGCCCCATTACAGCAATTTTTGCATCTTTTCCTCTGAGTCATCTTCCCTGAGCATCCCCAGGCTGATGATCACCTTGCCTAAGCTCTAACCAGGCTAGAGTCCATAGGGCTTAACTCATCCTCTTGAGTCAGGAGAGGGAGAAAAAGGACAATACGCTTTATCCCCAAATCACAGCTGGAAAGGAAAAGCTCCGAGGAAGGACCTATGGCTCCACAGGCTTCAAACTTCGTTTAGGTCAGAGAACTGAGGTGTTATTCACTAAAATCCAGAGGGACAAATTCCATCCCTGGAGAAAAAGCAGTGAAAAAGAACTTGTAGGGTTTGAGGTTAAGATTCTTGAAAATGAAACGCACACAATTGCAACCACACTGTGATCCCTGATGGAGAATGGTCCAGACATTCCCAGTCTAGTGGCAATCCAGCTGGGCCTGGAAGAAAAAGCTGTAGGAGCACACAAATACTATTTCTGCTCCCAGCACCATGAGATTTACAATACTAAAGGAATATCCCTGCTCATCTGCCGTTAATATTATGTGCAGGGTGAAATGTGGATGGTATTTCAAGCCCTCTTTCCAGGAATTCTTCACCAGAAAAATTCTTTTTGTACTGTTTGCCTCCCCAGGCAGAGCATCTAAGTAAATATAATTTGGCTGTGTAATGAAGAGGAGTGAGAAGGAAACGTCCTAGAGGCTTTTCCCAGAAATGTGGTGGTTCATCCATTTGAGGTTTGCCCTGTCTGCAGCCATGTCTATCATATAACTTTCCTTAAATTATTCCAGGGCAGTTTGACTGTGACACAACACCCTTTCTTTCCCCTGCCAAAGCTGATCCTGAACTTTCCCACTGCACTTCCAGGCTTTCAGCCTCACTGATGTGAATTCACAGTAAGTCAGCATCAACCATTTTAGCTTCGGCTGCTCCATTTGAGGAAAGGATTCTTTATGGAGCCAGAAGTTTGGTGTATGCCTGGAAAAATGAAGATTTTGGCCATTATCACCAATAGGATTAATCCAACCCAGCTTCAGAGCTCCACAATGATTGTGCTAATAGGCAACACAAAAAAAAAAAAAAGGCATTTATCATCCAACCTTCTCAGCAGAAGGTGGATGCAAAAACAGGGCAAGTGTGAGTTCTGTAAGTATTTGTGTCAGTGAGTTCCAGGTTCTGATTTTAACTATTAACACAGTTTCAGTA
This sequence comes from Turdus rufiventris, assembly GCA_013186435.1. Taxonomy (NCBI): domain Eukaryota; kingdom Metazoa; phylum Chordata; class Aves; order Passeriformes; family Turdidae; genus Turdus; species Turdus rufiventris. Next base: position 1,145,474 of record PYHW01009766.1, on the reverse strand, counting down.
TCTAGCACTGATAAAGGTCTCTCTACTTTATAAATTCATTTTGAGGTGACAGGAATTCATCCTCTCTATCAGGTGAACAAACTTACAGAATCCTAGAATGGTTTGGGTTGGAAGAGACCTTAAAGTTCATCCAGTTCCCACCCCCTGCCATGAACAGGGACACCTTCCACTGTCCCCAGCTGCTCAAATTCCCATCCAGCCTGGCCTTGGACACTTCAAGGGATCTGGGGACAGCCACAGCTTCTCTGGGCACCTGTGCCAGGGCCTCACCACCCTCACAGAGAACAATTTCTTCCCAATATTTAATCTAAATCTGCCCTCTTCACTTAAAGCCATCCCCCCTTTCCCAAAAACGTCTAAAAAGCATCATGATAAATCCAGAGAAATTCAAAGAGCTAAACAATGAATCAATGCTTGGAACACAGAGATAAGTGAAGCACTTTTCCGTGCATTTGCCTGAGAAAAAGCCAAGTTAGATCACAGCTTGGGTCCCAAAAGGTGCACAGGAGATTTGTTCAGACAAAAACTCTACAGAGTAGATAAAGAAATAAGAGAAATAAGCACAGACCCCGTGTCTGCCATCACATGTCCCTGGCTTCTCCCCTGAAGTTCTTCCTTGCTCCTACCAGCTCTAATATGAATGCAGTAGAAGACACTTTATGCAGTGTCACATGGATAAATCCATCAGTGCCAAAAAAAAAAAATAATCATCTTTGACCAAGGAGAGAGGTATCCATAGAGATCAAAGCTATCCAGGTCTGTACTTTAAAAGGAGCCACAGAGAAAACTTGCAGGTGTAGAGACATTTTCTTGTCCATGCCCTTCCAACTCTAGGAATTCATTAGTTTGGATTCAGTCCTAGTCCTGTTGTTCTTGGGCACAGCTGCTTCAATAAGGGAGACACAGTGAAGTAATGTCTTCCCAGTGGTGCCAGGGGAAATAACAGCAGATAATTCAAAGGCTCTGAGAGAACAAGAGGCTGATGAAACACTCCATAAAAAATGAGAAACTGAAAAAAAAAAAACCACTCTGCTCCATCATCTTCATGTAATGGAAACATAATTCAAAATCTCTCTTTGTATCACCACACTGCCTCCTAATCACCATCTCCTACCCCCGTGGTGCCCTCACCAGTTTCCTTCCTCTTGATTTACAGGGTAACTTTTAACAAGGATTCAATGTGATTCCTTGCAGGAATCATCACATCCCTTCAAATCTTTATTTCCTTCCAAATATGCCAGGGAATGTTGCTTCCTCTCAACATTTTTCAGAGGAAGGACAGGAGGAGTGGGACTGGGAAACAAGGGCTGCAAGTTACAGATTGATTTGACAGTGAGTCATGAGCCACACTGAGGCCTCATCACTTCTTCTTCTATTCAAATTCTATTCAAATTCTACTCAAATTCTATTCAAATTGTACTCTAATTCTACTCAAATTCTACTCAAATTCTATTCAAATTCTCATGCTGAGTTCAGTGTTGTCACACCTTGGCTCCTTCCAGGTTAGTGCATTTTCAGCACTTTGAATTGCAGACACAAATCTGCAAATCACCCAAGGAACTCTGCCATCATTTGAGAAAGAGCCACATTCAAGGGACAAGTCTGGAATATCTGGTTCCAACAGTGCAAAACCAGACAGGGAACAGGCTGGGAAAAATATTTCATGCCAATCTACGGTTCTCCATTTCATCAGCAGGGTTCTTTCCATCACAATTCAGATTTTTGGGGTAATCCACACCTCCAGCATGGCCTAGTCAATATAACAAAGACAGAAGCTCAAGGTGGGGTTTGTCTGATCATTAGATACCTAAATGTGATTATTTAGAGCTGAACGGTCACCCTTTATGCCATGTGTCCAGAGAGAAAAAACAGACATCATCTAATCTATGCTGAGGATGAAATAAATTATTGTCTCAGGCTCTACTTGGTAGACATCCAGAGCTACGAACTGAGGAAGGTGACTTGCTCATTTGTAGTGCAGATGCAATTGCAGGTATCAACATTTAATTAGATAAATCCCCTGCTAAATGCACACAACCCAGGAAACTGTCATTAATATCTGAGTAACTCCTGTGTCAGTCTTTCCTAGCCCCAGGGTTGGGAACAGGTCAGAAGAGTCTGGATGGGAGAAATAAAAATAAAAAGGGGTGCTCGTGGATCAGCAGCAAGATTTATCAATTCTGATCTGGCAGAAAATACCTGCTGGGCTGGGGAGAGCTAAAAGAGAGTCCAGCACAAACTGGGGCAGCTCCACAGTAGGACAGGGATAAAAACTCAAACAAAGGAAATTGGAAACACTGATGTAAGAAATAGCCTGGCACCACTGCCTGGGGAAGTTGAGTATGAAGCAATCACTGCTCTCCTTCCTCTCGTCTGCCTCTGGCTTTCATTACTCCCCTTTATCAGTTTAATTCCTTCTCCAGAGCAAGGGAGTCAGATTTTGGGTCCTGCTGAGATTTCATTTCCTTCAAATTCTCTTTTCCATTCAGGCTGTAAGTGATGACTGAATGGGAACAGACACATAGGGTCAGCACATGCCCCCTATTTCTTCTCATATAAAATTTCCGAAAGAATTTAAAGCATTTAAGAGGAAGGATCCATCATAAAACTAGTGGGAAAAAAAAAACCCAAAAACAAACCAAACAGAAAAATCTCAAGGCAATCATTACCTCTGAAGCATTAAAGGCATGGCCCAGCAGCAGAAGGAGAGAAAAAAGTGCTGAGAAGGATGAAGAAGTAGAAATACAGAATACAAAGACTGCTCATGTCCCAGACCCAAGTTCTGTACATGACTCTCTTTGTGTCACCTGCCATAAAAGGAGGATTTTTCTTTTAAGTCACAGTAATTTGACCATGTTCACAAGCCCCTACAGACTTCCTAAAAGCACATGATCCCACATTTCAGACCTTGTAGCCCCACTGAGGAGAAAATAAATAATAATAAATATATTTAATATAAAATTTTATATGTTGAATATATAATCAAAAATTTATATATTTAATTTTTCTATGGGGAATTTTCATGCAGGATTAGTCAAAGAAGTAATTGTGTGCTTCTCCTTTGAATAAACAGATTTTTATTTATCAGTCAGGAGGGATTTCTTCCTTCTTTCAGCTGTTTCTGACAAGCAAGGGAGTTATTTCCCATCTTTCTCTTTCTATGTAAAAAAACAAGCTGATAACATTTCTTCACTAACTGCCATCATTAGTAAGTCTTGGTGCTGAATATAAAAAAATTGTATGGGGCAATTTTTACTTTTCCCAAATAAAATACTAGTTTGTGTGCAGCAGGAGAAATTCAAGAGGGATCAACACCCTGCACTTATGACTGCTTAATTTCTGGAGAGTTACTGCAAATTCAGGGAGTTTTGTGGTGAAACATCTCTCAAAAATTCAGCCAGTAAGGAGTTGGTAGAATTTTGTTGATATCCCATCCTTTAAGGAGAGAAATAAAGCTTTATTAGGAATGAGGGCGGCAGGATCTGGATTGAAATAAATATCATGAAATAATGAAAGGTGAGTCTTGAGGTCAGGACTTGGAGTGAAATTCTGTAGTCTCAAAGGTGAAATGAAATAAATTTTTTAAATGTCTACAATTTTTTTTTTTAATAATTTAAATGTAGAGAAAAAAGGGCAGCAAGCAGGATCCATGAATTTCAAACAAGAAATACACCAGAATCATTCACTGGAAGGGTGGAAGGTGAGGGATGTGTTTGGTTTTTTTTTCACTCTAAGCCACATCAGCTGTGGAACTCATTGCCACAGGATGTGGGGAACAACTAAAAGATGCTCAATGAGCTGGGGAAAATCTTCCCAGTGATTCACTCTGCAAATACTGGGGGAGCAGAGCAGGGAGCAGCTGGACTGTGCTCTGAGAGCCTGAAAGGATGCAGTCCCTTCCTGCCTGAGTGGGTGATACAATTCCATCACACTCAGATGCAAAAGCCTTTCCAGTGGCTCTGGGCTTCGTTTTTCTGTGTCCTTTCCATTTGGAGCAGGCAGGGGGAGGAGTTCATTGTGAACAGTGCCCAGCTGCCAGGGTTATTCTGGATTTGGGTGATAAGGAAATAAAAGCTGGCTGGTGAAATGGTCTCTTCTCACCTGGGGAGTTCTATGAATTCCTGAATCCAAACAATAGCCATTTCATAAGGAACGGGTCTCATGATCAGCTCCTGGCACCATTCTGGGGGTAGGACACAAGAAAAAGGCTTTTCCCCTTTTTTTCATTGCTCATGCCACTTCTGGACAGGGAATATTGAGAAACTCTTCTGTAAAGCACCAAGAGGGTCTCAAAAACACATTCCTGGGGGTGAGATGAACTCCCTGATGAACACTGAGCTTTCCTCACTTCCACCACACCCCAAGTTCATCTGCCCAGAGCGGGGCAGCAGAACAGAAATGAATTCCTGAGTGAGATGAACAGCAGGACCCAGAGGGAAACCTTCCTCTGATGGAAACCCTCCTCTGATGGGAACCCTCCTCTGATGGAAACACCCCTGGCAGCTAAAATGCAGGAATGGGTTACTCTGGAGGACCCTGGTAACACTAAAATGCACTGCAAGAAAAAGGGGGGAAGAAAAGAAAAACCTCCCCTTTTTATCACACACAATGTGTTTTATCAGCTTTTCACTGCGGTTTTATCAATTCCAGTCACAGCAGAAGCAGCTTGGACAGGACTCAGTAAATGGACCCTGATTTCCAATTAGTTTCTTTGTCATTCTCTGCCCTTCTCTCCTTGGTGCTGGCCACAGGCAGCTCCTGCTGCAGTCAGGAGGAAATAAGACAGGATATTAAACTATAAATTTCTTCCCTAGCTGCCTCAGTTTCTTATCTCAGCAACAGCACAAGTCTCCTCCATCAAGATTGCAGACACCACAACGTTAATCCCTGTAAAGGGCTCCAGATCATGTGAGAGATACACAAATTATTACTGAGATCAGGAAGGAAAAGGAGCTGCTCCAGAGCAGCACTTTGTGTCCTTCCTGTCCCCAAAGCTGTCATCTCCAGGCAAAAATCATCCAGGCATCCTTTCTTATTAATTTACTATTTTTTTAAAATTATTATTAGTTTTGCAGACATGTCTTTCCTAAAGTAAAGAAATTCCTGACCTCTGATAATAACCAGGAATGGTTTTTATGCACCCCCACACATTGAATTTTTGTCCTTATTTCCCCAAGCTCATTCAGCAGCAGTGATGCTCCTCGTACCATGAAGTGTTTGACAGAGCTGAAAACCCCTCCAGGCATCCCAGGGAATGGTGAAAAACACTTTAAATTGTCAGCTGGAAGTGCAGGATCTCAAACTCACCTGGAGAAGAGTCATTGAGAGGGTTCAGGGCTGTGGCCCTTCGGATCTTCTCCAGACAAGTCTCTTGCTCCTTTTTGATGATGCAGTTGGAATGAGTTGCTGCAACCTGAAATATGGGAAAAAAAAAAAAAAAAGCTAGTTAGAAAATTTAAATAGTTAGTGAGGTGATCAGGAAGTGTCAGATCTCATTACAAGAAAAAATAAAATAAAATAAAATAATAAAATAATAAAATAAAATAATAAAATAAAAATAAAAATATCATTTCAAGCTGAGAAAAAAACTGTAACAAACTTCATTTTCTTTCCTATTTTTCTTCTTTACTTTTACTCCTTTTTTCTTCTAGCAGGTCTAAGGCTGAATTAAGTAATTAAAATTATCATAAATTATTCGGGGGTTTTATATTTTTCTCCCTGTCAAAATGTGATTTCTAACATATTTGTTTTATTTTGTTGAATTCCTTCTTCACATAAAACTGAACAAGTGTATCTCTAAGTACAGAAATAATTTAAAGAAGATTTAGGAATAAATTTAGGCTTGGTTTGATCTTCCACCCATTTGTTAATGAGAATTCTTTGCACAATTCATTAAAATCTCTCTGGAATCTAAACCAAATTAAAAGCTGGTTTCTCTTATTGTCATCCTGTTCATTCCTCAGTGTTACCTTTATTTATTATTTATTTCCAGAGAATTCAAAGCAAATTCTTTTGACAAAAATAATACAATGTAAAATAAACCAGGCTAACTTGGTGCAAAATATTTTTTTTTCTTCTGTTTTCTATCTTTAACTTTCTAGTACAGCCCACTACAAGAAAAAAATGTAAAGGGGGGAAAAAGAAGGGAATAAAAAATTGAGTTGATGAGAGGAACATTGCAGCCAACACAATCCAGACAATCCCAAAGTAGCAACAAAATAAGGATGTGACCCCTTTCTGGAAATCAAGACAGGATTTCACTCCTATAGCAGACAGTGGTCAGGAAATATCAATCCAAGGAGAACAATACCTCTGATTTCATGAGATCACTTTCTAGGGGCACGGGTGAGGTTCAAATCCCACCCAGTGGAGCACCCCATGAAAATCAGGGCTGAAGGTGCTCACTGGAACAATTTTGTTATTTTATTTCCCACCCCATTTCCTTCACCCTTGACAATGGGAAAGCACAGAGGAAGGGGTGTGTGACCTGCTGCCCTTACCAGCTAAGCAGGGACAAGCAAACAGGGAAATACCCCAATTTAATCTCTTTTGGGGTTATTTTATAGTCCCAGCTGCACAGTTCAACTTTTCTCCCCTCACATCCCAGGGAATGGAGTGAAGAGTTTGGATCAGGGATGCACCAACCAACAGAACCTGAGAGCAAATCCCAGGGTGGGTGAAAACCTTCCAGCAGCTAAAGTGGCTTATAAGAAAGAGGGAGAGAAACTTCTACCCAGGCAAGGGCAAGGAGGAATGGTTTTAAAATAAAAGAGGGGAGATTCAGATCAAATCTTAGGAAGGAATTGTTCCCTGTGAGGGTGGTCAGACTCTGGCACAGGGTGCCCAGAGAAGCTGTGGCTGCCCCTGGATCCCTGGAGGTGTCCAAGGCAAATTAGACAGGGCTTGGAACAACCTGGGACAGTGGAAGGTGTCCCTGGTATGGCAGGGGATGGAATGAGATTTATCTGTAAGGTTTTCTAACCCACGCTATTCAGTGAGTCTGGACTAACCCGGTGTGATGGTGCTTGTGCTGTGATTTTGTTTGTGGGATGATGCTCTGAACCATCTGCACACTTTTGTTTGTAAATGTTGAAAGCCACCACTGTTGTTTCAAGAGAGGTTTCCTGATGAACTCTCCTGGAAAGCTTTCCTCACCATTTGTAGGAACTCATAATGCTGCACAGTTTCATCATCTCCAAGGTCCCAGTAATAAATTTCAGCTATTTTCCCCTGGGGGGACACACCAGGCAAAACCATATTAAATTTGTTTGTTTTCAAAACAAGCACAGCTCTGTTCTAAGGGCTCCCAAGTGCCTGGAAAAGACAAAAAGTCACAAATCTCCAGGATCTGCCAAGAACATAAGGGCTTTTGCCCCAAATAAAGAGAAAATTGCATTGGCTGGCATTCAAGTTCTTAGAATATATTTTAAAAAGATAAAAGGGAAATAGCAAACAGTTCTGCTGTTGGTACAGGTTCACTCTCCACAGCTGCCCAGGAGTGAGAGGAGTGCCCAGGGTTTGTCTCAATACACAAATGTGGCAGATTCTATACAGTTCACCAGGTACAGATGAGAAAAGCTGCAATTTAATAATATTGCCCTTATTATTATATTTTTATATTAATATTAACATTAATGATGACAGTAATGCATTGTCTATGCAAGCAGGATGTAACTAAACAAAAGGAACTATTTCTTCACACACTTGCTGTTAACTTGCAGGGCTCTTCAGCTTGACATTGTGGATGCTAAAGGCCACACATAGATGCATACACTTATCCAAAATCCATCAAATGATGGAGACACTAGAACAGGTTATTCCAGGCTGCCCAGGAAGTGTCCCAGGCCAGGCTGGACAGGGTTTGGAGCAGCCTGGGACAGTGGAAGGTGTCCCTGCCCATGGTAAGGGCTGGCACTGGATGGGCTTTAAGGTCCTTTCCAACCCAAGCTGTTCTATTATTCCATTCTAGAATATTAAGAAACCCACCACACCCCTGTCCTCAGAGATATTTGATAAGGAAATTTAGATTCAATGTACAGTGAAAAGACAAAAGAGTGATTTATCATTTTTTTCTTTGCTAGAGGTCTATCAAAGCCAGGACTTGATTGATTGTAAAGAAAGCCAAAGGTTAAAAGCTCAGACTTTACTGTTCTCCTTTACTGACTGGCACATCTAGTCAGATGTTTTTAACTAAACTGATTAAATTTAGTCAACTGTAGCCCAGTAAGTCTGGCTTAGAAGGCTCAGGTGTGGACAGAGAGAGCACCAGAGCCACGTGTTCACCTGTCCCTGCAGCTTTCCTCAGCCTCTCACTGTTGACACAATATTCTGATGTGAATTCCCATCACCATCTTTGCGCCGCTTCATTGCCTTTCATCAACAGATTTTTTAAAAAATAATTTTGAGGAACATGAAAACCGAAACAGAAAGCAAAGAAAAGGAGGCAGCATCAACCTCAGTGTCAAAGGAGAGAATAGGAGCTGCCTGTCATCCCTGCTAACAAGCAATTATGGAATCTGGGAAAATCAAAAAGGCTTGAATTGTTCATAACAAGTGTTTGTCTGTTGAATGCAGAGATGCTTGAATGTCATCACGTTTTCCTGAAAGGATCCAGGGTTTTGATGTTTCTCCATGAACCATCAATCTGCCAAGTCTGCCTCAAAAACTGAAGGCAGAGCCCGATTCCAATGGCAGTGAGAGCTTGGACTCCAGGCTCAGGATCCCATTTCTTCTGCCTCGAGGACATTTGCAATTTCCTGCTCTCAGCAGAGACAGTCTGGTTGCAGTTTCCCAGAAGAGATCAGTGATTTGTGCAGTTAAAGAGTGTTTTGACACATACTAGGAAAAAATCAAGAATCCAAGTCAATAGCACATGAAATTCACAGGTCTTTGAAAAATTTATTGCTCTCAATGAAGTGAAAGATTCTGACTCACTTCAGTTTAGAAATGTGTGTATTCATTTAGATACAAAGACAGCAAAAGACAGTCAATATCTGTTTGGTTCTGAGAGAGCACAAGAAGCTGGCAGGACACTACAGAGGTACAATAAATTCTGAGTTTTCATTTTCCTTACGTGGTTTTTGTTAAGGTGGCCACCACAAATTAAACTGGTATGTGTTTCATGCAAATTGCAGTATTTAATTATTTGCTGTTCCCTTGAAATGATGGTAAAATTAATAACAATCATGTTATAGTACAACTTATGTATTTGCAATAAATTTGGTAGATATAATTATATTTTTCCTATATATTTATATAATATAAATTTGGTCTATATAATTATATATACACACTCGAACCACACAGAACAGTCCAGAAAAAAACCTCTGAATTTTGACTAAATGCTGTTATTAATAAAACACAATTTTGGTCATTTGTTCTCAGTAAGAATACTCACAACTGCTTAAAAACTCGATTTCTCTACATGAGTTTACTCAGAGGATCTGCAGAAGTGAGCAGTCCTGAGAACCTCCAGATCAGAAAATCTGCCTTGAAATCCTAATAATGATGTGATGGTGAGATGGGAATTCCCTTGGCATTTCTATAAAGACCGGATCAAATATGACAATCCAGTGCCACTGGTTGTTCTTTCCTCTTCTGCATTTTTGTGTTAAATCTGCAAAATCCTGATTTTTTTTTTTTTTTTTAAGTGAATGGGAGCATTCCTACTCCATTCAGGATATGCCACATCAGGCACTGACAATGAGAGGATAAAGAAGGACACATAAGAATCAACAACAACAATGACAGCAAATCTTCATTAAATCCTTCATGGCCATGGTTTTACATCAACACAAAGATGAATTAGAGTGTGATTCAACCTTTGCCTAAGTGTTGTTTCTAAACTAATGCAAGAGAGGAGTTTAATATACAAGGTAGATGAGATCACTCACTTCAAGCTGAATTACACACAATTTTACTAATTCTATTATGACTTCCAGAATTGAAAAGTTAGCTTCAGAAATGATAAATTGTTCAGTGGGCATTGCCAAAAGAGGCTCACTTTGTCATGGAAACAACACTGTTGATCCCTGTTCTCACCAAGCAATGATTCAACTGGTCACACCAGGGCCAAGACTTACAAAATGCTCTGTTAAAAATAGAGGAGTTTGGGAAGGAGCTCTGATTATGTGGATTTTTTTCCAGAATTGATTTGCATCACTGCTGGGCCCCACAGAACTGGCTTGGCAGTCCAACAAGTTGCTGTCCCCAGAAAGGGCTGAGGTTTGTCACTCGATTGCATTTTTACCTTCCTGTGGAAATGGCACCCAAACCTCTGTGATTTCAAAACATTTCACCCTGAGTGAAAGGGGGAAGCCACTGGGAACTCATTCAAGTCCAGCCACAATGGTTCAATCTGCAGCAGAGTTTGGACATCACGCTTTAAACAAATTGTGCAGGCAAAAAAAAAACCCCAAAAAACCCAACAAACCACCATCAGAACACACTGCCAAGAAAAGGCATCGATCCCTTCCAAAGTGCTGATGGAAATTTAAGATATGGGCACCTTCTAACACTGCTGGCTCCTGGAGGGAGGCACATCCCACTGCAGATTTGAAAATAGCAGCAGCACAATCCACAATTCCCTTCTCTCAGTGGATGCATTCTGGAGTGAACGCTGGACAAAAGATGTGTCACACAACATGGGGTAAAACTGTTCTGGAGTTTGCCTGAAATGGCTTTTTGTAGCATAATAGAATTATTGGGCTGGGAGGGACCTAAGAGATATTTTCCCAATTTTCCTGCCATGACAGGGACACCTTCCACTGCCCCAGGTTCTCCAAGCCCTGTCCAATCTGCCTTGGGCACTTCCAGGGATCCAGGGGCAGCCACAGCTTCTCTAGGCACCTGTGCCAGGGCATCACCACCCTCACAGGGAACAATTCCTTCCCAATATCCAAACTAAACCCATTCTCTTTCAGTTTGAAGACATTCCCTTTGTCCTGTCACCACATGTTCCTGTAAATAACCTCTTTATCTTTTTGCAAGCTCCCTAATCTTGGAAATCAGTTGTAAATCCCCTCTTTGAGCATTGTGAAGTGTTCCCAGCTGAGGACTTCCATGGGAAATGCCATTTTGGATTAAACCAACATATCCCCTTACCCTGGCTCTAATAGCAGGTGATGCTTCTCAAAGCCTTCTATAGGGAGGATGAACCACTCACTGGAAAAGTGATTAGAAATCCTGCTAGACATAATGAGCTTGAGATGAAACTAAGGGTTAAATCACCCTTTTGATTGCTGATTTTATATTCCATAAAAATGGCTTTCTCCAGCAATTTGTGAGAATTTCTTCCCCAAAGATATAATTCTGAAATACAGCTCCAAATAGCAGAGTTTGGATCTTTCCTTCATTCCTCAGAGGCCAATGTTGGCCTGAAAAGCTGATAACCTCCTGCCAGCATTGCAATTCCCACTTATTTTTCAAACTGTTCGTAAGAAAGGGAATTTAGGTGTTCAAATCAGGGTCTACTCCCTTATAAAACTTCATGGGAAGAATCTCACCACTTCGAGAGCTTTGAGCGTGGAGCAAAACTGGGTTGCATGGCCTCACTGCAGGATCTCAGGGGTGCAGGGCTTGCAAATATCCCTGACAATCACTTCCAAGGACATTTTCCAGCTCCTGACACAGGCTGTGACATGGCAGAGCTGCTGGCAAGAGAAGAGCCCAGTGTGAATCCAGAGTTTGGCCAAGTCTCTGTCACAGCAAGAGATTTCCTGGATGGGGATTACAGATAAGTCATGCATATGTAAATTGCTGGAATTTGTGATTGACAAAGGAGGAAAAATATTGAGTATGTTTTTCCTCTCTGGTCCAACTACTCCAGCCTCAGGTAACCATTTCATATTTAGCTGAGAAGTTCAGATTAATCAGTTAATAAAAATGTCTGAAGTGGAAGTTGGCGGGTGGGATCTATGTTTTTTAACACATTGTGCCCAGCTGAGAAGTGAGGATTTATATCTTCATAAATCTGGGATGAGATGTTCAGATTCAGCTGAACACCTGAAACAAGGGAGCTGAAATAGAAACACTTTAATTTCTGAGCAATCTGGGGCAGGCTGCTCATATAATCTGAGGAGCTGTTGATCCAGAGGGGTAAACCTGTAAGTGACAATGGTGTTAATTTTTCAGATCCCAGATTTTCTCTCTTAGATCAATCTGCTACTGGTTACTCTGAACTCTAAAATGTCCTCATAAACTCTGAACAGGAGGTTCCAGACCTTAAGAAGGTCCTGGACCATCATTTTTTTACAGCTGTATTTTCTTGTATTTATATTTCTCTGTATTTGTTGTCAGCAACAGCAACAGAGAGGCATCTTCTCCTCTCCTCTTATCTCCAGAGGATTTTCAGGAAAAGCACCTTGTTCACTCTTTAGGCAGCACTGGCAATACAGGAATGTGCCCTGATTAAAGCAGAGTCTGTATCAGCTGCCAGAGCAACCCAAAATCAATAGGATTAAAAGATAACCTAGAGCTTGACGCTTCTTTTCCTGGTCTAGAGATTCTTTGTTTAAATCTTCAGTCTCTCCTACTCTTTGCCTTCACCCAGACATCCCTGTCTGTGGTGGCTTTCCTGAATGGTGCCAACCATCGCATGTGTCCTCCAGGACATGGAAGCACAGGGTAATTCAGGTTGGAAGGGAGCTCCAGAAGAATCCAGCTCAACTTTCCACTGGCAGCAGGGTCAGCACTGGAATTGGTTAAGGTTTTTTGGACCTGTGTTATGGAAAACTCTGAGAATGAAGACTGCACAACCTCGGTGGAACTTCAATTCTCAGAGTGAAAAGGATGCTCTCCAATATGAACCTCCTTTGTTTCAGGTTACACCAAAATTCTGTTGTTCTCCTGCCACATATCACAATGAGAACCCTGGCTCTTTCCTCCTGATGGTCTCCTCATAAATACCACAAGGCTGCTGGAAGGTTGCTCCCTAATCTTCTCTCCTTCCACCAGGCAAAAAATTTCCTCATCCTCTCCTCACAGGCAACCTCAGTGTCCCTCCTTTGAACTTGCTACAGTGGACTGAAATATTTTATATATTGAGGGGCCTAAAACTGGATGCAATATTCCAGAAGTAGTAGATTTAGATGAGATATTAGGAAGAAATTCTCTCTGTGAGGATGGTGAGGCCCTGGCACAGGTGCCCAGAAAAGCTGTGGCTGCCCCTGGATCCCTGGAAGTGTCCAAGGCCAGGTTGGATGGGATTGGAGAAATTTGGAATAGTGAAAGGTGTCCATGCCCAGGACAGGGGGTGGAACTGGATGATCTTTATGGTCCCCTCCACCCCAAACCATTCTGTGGTTCTATGATGCTGTAAGTGATCCATCAATGCTGAGATGGGAATAAACAAAATTATTTGTTCATAATCCAGCCCAGCACACTGATGGCCTTCTCTGCTTTCCTCAGAACCCGTGCAAAGTGTGCTCCCAAAAATTCTTGAATGGTTTTTCACTCTGCAAGGAGCTCTTGGGGCCTTTCACTGAGGGATGTGTGCTGACATCAAGCCTCTCTCACTGCAGGACCTTGGGAAGCAGGGAAGCTTCCAGGAGCTCTGCAGCTGTCATGCTGCTGGATGCCACGATCATTTGCAAAGCAAGCTCTTGTCGTTACTTGTTGTTATTTGCCCATTTATACTTCATTACATTTAAACAAAACCCTGAAGAGAAAAGGTCCCTGACAGGAAATTTGTTTTGTAGAGGCTCTCAGCAAGTTCAATGGAGCCCCATCTGAGTCACACTTGGAACAGGAACGCGTTGATGAACATTAGGGAGGCTGCAGAAACACTTTCTACACACACACACACACCCTGCCCAGGGGAGGAAGCTTTAATTAATCTGCTAATTAAATTAAAGCTATTTGCCCTCAGCTAGCACACACATTCTTCCCTTTCTCTTCTCCCTGCAGGCAGCTCCAGTGAATGCCTTGTGCTGCAACTCTGACAGAATGAGAGGACACAGTTCTTAAGCTGTGCCAAGGGAGGTGTGGGTTGGATATTAGGAAGAAGTTTTTGACAGAAAGTGTGATAAAGTAGTGGAATGGTCTGCCCTGGGAGGTGGGGGAGTCACCATCCCTGGATGAGTTTAAAAAAAGCCTGGATGTGGCACTGGGTGCCAGGGGTTAGTTGGGGTGTCAGGGCTGGATTGGATTAAATGATCTTGGAGGTCTCTTCCAACCCCTTGATTCTGTGATTCTCTAATTCTGTGATTTTGTGATCCTCTGATTCTGTGATTCTCTAATTCTCTAATTCTGTGATTTTGTGATTCTGTGATTCTGTGATTCCATAATTCTGTAATTCTGTGATTCTGTGATTCTGTGACTGTGACTCTGTGCTTGTGTAATTATGTGATTCTCTGATTCCGTAATTCTGTGATTCTGTGATTCTGTGATTCTTTGATTCTCTGATTCTCTGATTCTGTGACTCTGTGATTCTATAATTCTGTAATTCTGTGATTCTGTGATTGTGTAGTTCTGTAATTCTGTAATTCTGTGATTCTGTCATTCTGTCATTCTGTAATTCTATGATTCTGTGATTCTGTAATTCTGTGACTCTGTGATTCTGTAATTCTGTGATTCTGTGATTCTGTAATTCTGTGATTCTGTGATTCTATGATTCTGTGATTCTTACTCCAATATTCTCCAAAGGGGCTCCAGGAATGGGGACACCACTGGAGAAGGGAGTCAAAGAGCTGATTGCGTCAGAGGCACTTGGGACTGCTCA
>PYHW01009766.1:1119598-1130387 GCA_013186435.1 Turdus rufiventris | reverse complement strand
ACAAATAAAAAGAGAGAAAAAAAGAAAAGGAAAAATAAAGAAGGAAAAAAGTTGAGATATATTAACACACTGCTGCAGGATGACAAAAGATATTAAAACAACTGAATTTTCCACAAAATAGAGAATTCCAAATTTTTCCCTTCTAACAAAATTATCCACTGTGATCCCTCAGTCTGGGTTTATACCACAGAGAATGTTCCTAAAGCCACTTTTATTAGGTGATCTACAAAGCAGAGCTCCTGCTTTTAGGATTGTCTGCCTATTGACAGCACCTCATCTCTGTATTTGGGACTGTCTCAGGGCTGTGGTGCTGAGGAACATCAGGAAACCTCTCCCTCACAGCCACTTAATGCTTTGCACACTTGGTTTTGATCAATATTTATGGCTTGAGTTATCATGGTGAAAAAAATAAAAAGGAGAGGGAAACTTGCAGTGTCAGTGTTTGTCTCCTGCTGGTAACAAAAATGGGATCTGCAGATCCAGCACTGGTGAATCCCATCCCCATCCTCTTGGGAACTCTGGTTTGGGTTTTATTCTTTCACCTGCAGCACCCCAGGCTGAATAGGGCAGCAGAAGTCGTGGGCTACTTGATCACCAGCATTTAAATATCTGGGAACAGCTCTTGAACAGAAACATTTCAACGCAATTCTCAGGAAACAAAACCTCTGATGGTACAAAGAGGCATCCTGAGACTGAGCAAGCAATCTCAGGGATTTCTGGGCAGATAAATCCCTGCAGGAGGAGTGATCAGTTCCACCAGCACAATTCGCCCCACATGCAGCCGAAGGGATTTGGTATATTTGTAATTCATGGTTGTTTAACCACATGCAGCATTTCTGTCTTGGGCATCTGTAAACTAAAAAATAACAGTTTAATGTCATTTAATGATGCCCGGGACACCACTGAGTGTAGGAAGACACATTACCTGTTTTATGGTATTTGTCTCATTAAAAGTTTTAATTTCTTCATTAATGCATATTAACTTTCAGTGGAAGATTTGGCCTTTATCTTTAACCCTATAACTTATATTATAGTCATATTATCTATATTTTATATATATAATGTTTTCAGAGCCTGAGAACATGCAGCTCTGAATTAGGATCAGCACAAATGTGCCCCTCTCAAGGACGCGCAGTGAACAGGTGATGAAAAATAACTTTGGACCTCAATTCCCCATCCCTGGTGTTTCAAAGGAACAATAAAACCACACAATTCTTTCAGAGATGCCATAAAAGAGAGGCCCAGACTCACAGGGACCTGTGCATTAGCCACAATAAAACCAAACTAAGCTGTAATTAATTACTGACATTTTCACAGGAGCTTGAGAGACATGGAAACACAATCACACCCAGCTCCTGGCTTCAATCACAAGAGCTGAACTCCAGAACATCTCAGACAAGGTGTGACAATTAGAGGGCTTTTCTTTTTACACATCATGAAAAATTCAGACACATCCACCTCAATCCACTTTCTGAGGAGTTGAGAGCAGCAGACACAGGAGGAGAGCAGAGATGGAACAGCAAATAACCAGAAAAAAAAAAAAACAAAACAATGAAACCACTGGTCCTCATCACAGCCTGGGCAGAATATCCAGAAATGTTTCCTACCAACAGCTGGAGCCTTCCTATACCCTGGAAAAAAATCTTCTCTGGTTGAAGCCAACCCTGAACACTCCTGATATATATATATATATTTTTTTTTTTTTTTTTTTTAACATTGCTATGGGATGGGATCCCCAAAAGTTGATATTTTGGGAGGGTAACCTACTGTGTAAAAATTTGGACTAGCATGGAACGACATATTTGAGAGCAGTTCTTGCTGACATGTGTTACACATCCATCTCACTCCTTCTATCCAATTTTTTTCCTTTTTTTTTTCCCTTTTCTTAACTTTTAATATGTTAATATAACTATTTACTATTGCTGTATCAAGAATACTCTGCCATTATAAACTGGAACTCAAAGTTTCTATGAGCCATGATGTAAAAATGCAATTTATAACTTAATCCTGGAAAAGTGCATTTTTTACCCATGTGTGATTCCATATCTGAATGCTTTACTTCACATGGTATCAGGATAGGAGCATAACAGATGGGCAAAAATGAATTTATTACACATGCACTGCTCATGAGGCCCCCTTAAAAACCCTACCAATAACCACACAACATTTCCTGAGCTGAACCTCTCGGAGGTTTCAAAAACCTCAGCAACCTTTTACAAAATAGCCCGGCAGAATTACTAGAAACCAAAGTAAACCAAACAAAACCCAGTGCCAGATTGCACACCCACCCTCAAATCCCTTTTTTACTCTTTTATCCCTGCAGGGTAGGGCTGGATTTAAGGAGGGACAATGTGCAGGGACTGAGATGGTCTGGTGTTTCCAGCAGATCTCCCCCTTAAAGGGTGACTTCATTCCAAAGCAACCAGCAGGGCTTGGCTGCCTCTCAGACCCTGACAGATAAACCACAGGTCTCGCTGTCAGAGCCTTGTCATGACCCAGATTCGGCTCCAGCATCCTCTGCCTTTTGTGGCACACAGAAATCTCCTCACAAAAGGGATAAATTGCTAATCAGGATTTATTAACCTGGCAGCACAAGTCCTGCTGTTCTCAGCTCCAGCAAGGTGCAGCAGTTAATCTGCATTTAATAAAGAGTTAATAAACAGTTATTTCTGAAGTGTTGGCAGGTTCAAGGACACTGAGGATGCAGAACTGGTGGCACAGGGGCTCCTCCCCAGGGTGGCAGAAGCCTCAGCTGTGCTGTTTGCTACTGCCTTTTAGAACCAGAACCTTTTGCATATTTAAACACGAGACAATTATTTTTATTTTTTTAAAAAGGCTTTGGAGCCAAAGTATAAATGGTTGCAGCTTTACATGGCAGATAAGAAGTGCTGGCTGATATAGTCAAGCATGTCTTCCTAAATTTAATGTGCTAAAGGTGAAGTGTCAATAATTTGGCAGCCTGGAGAAAGAGGTGAGAGTTCTGCTGGGGTTTTTTTTGCCATATTAGTGGGGTCCTTGACTGGTGACTAAGAGAGCCAGTCTCATGTATTGGAGCTTGAAAATGCCAGATCCTACTTCAGCCATGGCATGGAATTACAGAACATCCTCAGTTGGAAGGGATTCACAAGGATCACTGAGTCCAACTCAGGACACCCCAAAAATCCCACCAGGTGAAAGAATTCCCCAAATATTCCTTCAGCTCTGTGGGGCTTGGTGCCACTTCCCTGAGAAACCTGTTCCAACCTCTGGGGGCAAGAAACCTCTCCTGATTTCCAGTCACATCAAAACCTCAGTGATCCTGGCTCTGGAATCCTCAGCCACCCTTGATTCCCACATGGTGT
Organism: Turdus rufiventris; assembly: GCA_013186435.1. NCBI lineage: Eukaryota > Metazoa > Chordata > Aves > Passeriformes > Turdidae > Turdus > Turdus rufiventris. Next base: position 1,127,046 of record PYHW01009766.1, on the reverse strand, counting down.
GTTGGACTGAATACCCACCCCAGCAGCACAAGCCAAATTCTGCCTCTTTCTCGGTGGTGGCTGCTGAGCCACACAAGAAAACCCAGAAAACCTTCCCTGGCAGGACAGCCATGAGTTTGCCTCGTTCTTAGTAAACCAAAACCTCAGAAAAAGCTCTTGCTCAGTTTCTCCTGGATTTCCCCACATAAATGCCTGCCCAGGACCTGAGGTGCCCAGAATTTCTCAGTTAATGACCTTTAACAGCTTCATCTTCATCTCGCTGCTCATATCCTGCTAACTTCCCTTCTGCTGATGAATTTCCAATTACAGAAGGAAAACTCAGCTCCAGCGTGTACATTAATTTTTCTTCTCAAGGAGTTTAGGCGCAAACTGAGAGAGCTGGGGGTGCTCATCTGTAGAAGAGAAGGTTTCAAGGAGAACTTTGAGCTTTTTTCAGTGCCTAAAGGGGCTCCAGGAGAGCTGGAGAGGGACTGGGGACAAGGGATGGCGGGACAGGACACAGGGAATGGCTTCAAACTGACAGAGGGCAGGGATGGATAAGATGTTTTCTAAGGAGGCCTCATGAGCAGTGGATGTGTGATAAATTCATTTTTGCACATCTTTTATGCTCCTATCCTGATGCCATGTGAAGTAAAGCATTCAGATATGGAATCACACATGGGTAAAAAATGCACTTTCTCCAGGATTAAGTTATAAGTTGCATTTTTACATCATGGCTCATAGAAACTTTGAGTTCCAGTTTATAATGGCAGAGTATTCTTGATACAGCAATAGTAATAGTTATATTAACACATAGAAGTTAAGAAAAGGGAAAAAAATAGGAAAAAAATTTGGAAAGAAGGAGTGAGGTGGATGTGTGACACATGTCAGCAAGAACTGCTCTCAAATATGTTATTCCATGCTAGTCCCAAATTTTTACACAGTAGGTTACCCTCCCAAAATATCAACTTTTGGGGATCCCATAAGTTAGTAATGTTAAATATATATATACATATATCAGGAGTGTTCAGGGTTGGCTTAACCAGAGAAGATTTTTTTCCAGGGTATAGGAAGGCTCCAGCTGTTGGTAGGAAACATTTCTGGATATTCTGTCCAGGCTGTGATGAGGACCAGTGGTTTCATAATTTTTTTTCTGGTCATTTGCTGTGGGACACTGGAAGAGGTTCCCAGAGAAGCTGTGGCTGCCCCTGATCCCTGGAAGTGTCCAAGGCTGGACAGGGCTTGGAGCAGCCTGGGACAGCGGAAATGTCCCTGCCATGGTAGAGGTGGCACTGGATGAGCTTTAAGGTCCTTTCCAACCCAAACCATTCCACAATTCTCTGATTTTCTGATAATAGTCCATCCTAGAGCCAGACATGTGCAATGGAATAAAGTAATGTAGAGCATTTCTTCTCCACTTATTTCTGAATTTCAACATGAGAAAAAAAATATATATATAGTTCCAAAGCCCCTGAAATGATAACGTTAAACTGTGGTAATGTTCTAATCTATTCAGATTGAAGTTTAATAGAAAGAAGAAATTTTCATTTTCCAGGGAGAATGACAGGAGCAGAAATGGGAGCAGCTCTTTTGGCTGCTTTGATTTCCCTGCTCTCAGAAGAAAACACATCAACACATGTAAATATTCTCTGTGTAATCCATGCTGAAGAGAGAAACAGAGCAGGGATTCCTCTGCCAGGAGAGCAAATTGCTGTCATACTTCAGCTAAACAAAGGTTTGAAAGCAAAACTGGTGAAACCCTTTTTTTTACATTGTCCCTCATGGATTATTCTGGGTGATTCCAAGATGTTAACTCATTTATTTGATCCTCAAGATTACTGTGTCCAGAATTTCTACATTACACCTTTGATAACAGATAAACATTTCACATTTTCACACATGGAAAAAAAAAAAATCACAAAGCTCTGAATAATACAAACAATGCCCAAAATGCCATAAATCAGTACTGAGAAGAGAATTTTCTCTAAATTAATATTATTTGTACACATCCCTGTTAAACTCCCCTTTTTTCTTCCTTGCAATGCATTAAATGGGATTTAATTCTTGCCCAGTTTCAACAGCTATTTTACAATGGCTTCTGCAGCTTCTGCAGCTGCTTGGTGGTTGGTTTTATTCCCAGATCTGTGAGCACAGCTGGAGAATTGCCACTGCTCATCCCTCAACATCCCAAAGTTCCCCTTTGCAGTGCACTGGGGAGCTGCCCTCAGTACAAGATGAGCTCCCCTAAAATGCTGATTGTCACTCCCAAGGCATCATTTTGGATTTTGTTAACAGAGGTGTAGCAAAAATCCAGGGATACAAAAGGGAAAAGAAGTTTCATTTCTATTTTTGCATTCCCTAAATGAAATAGCTGCAGAATTCATGTTATAACTAGAAGGTGAAAACCAATGGAAAATGAACTTTATTATTAACCTGTCTGCAGCTTTAAAAAAAAAAAAATCCCTTGAATATTAAAAGAGAATCAGCTGGATAAATGGAATAAATAAGCTGCTGTGGAGAAGGAGAAAGTATATCAATGCAAAAGTGAAAGCATTGCTTTGCAACAACACCCAGGGTGTCCCCAGCTGCTCTGCCAGGTGCCTTCCAGGGACAGGGATTTGGGGCTGAGAATCATTTAGATACCAGGCATGTACAGAGAAATTTGGGTGAAAAGGCAGAAAAATAGAGATATTTGATCATACAAAAGAGATGGAATACACAACCCAACATTCCTTTTTTTTTTCTTTTTTTTTTTTTTTAATTTTGTTTTAGGGTAGCTGAAGATAGGAAACTGCGAATGTCTGAAAGTCAAGAATCAGACAGAAGTCCTTACCCCTGGGCAAATGAGCCTCACCACCCCAACAGGGACGAATTTCTTCCTCAGATCCATCTAAATCTCCCCTCTTTCAGTTCAAAGCCCTTGTCCTAAGATGAGCTCCAGTCTGGATGTTCTTCTGTCTAACAAGGTTATTGAGTTTCTTGTGAAATTTATCTTTTGTAAGGAATTAAGAAAAAAATCTCTGCCTAGACATTTACATGAAACAGTTAGAACATTAATTTTTCTGAGAATGTGGTTCTTCTGTCAAATCCAGTTGAACTGACCCAGCATTCAAGTTTTAATGGTACAAGGATGGTACGGAGGAACAGAAATATAAATATATAGATGTGATTATATTAATTTGCTGTCCTTAGGGGATTAGAAGCCCTTCAGCACCATTCAACCCATTCCCACTGGTGGTTCCTGTACAAAATTCCTGCCTCTCCCGCAGCTGCTCTGCAAATGAAATGTTCCTGGGAACAGCTACAGCCACTTATGGATGAACAGTAAATTCATCATTTTGGGGGCAAACCTTTGAAACTGAAAATACCCAGTGAGAGTCAGGAGTTATTTGAAACGAGATGCAATTTGTTCACCTGGTGATTCTGCATTAGTTCAGACATAACTAGCAACAAATGATGCCCAAAAGGTTTAGATTTCACACATTCATGTTGCTGGAAGAGGCACTAAAATTGACTTAGATTGAAATCACATGAGAATTTAATTGCTATTGCAGGGCAAATCTGTTATTTATGTTTTTTAAATAATGGAGAAAATTATCATAACTGGCTAACAGAGAACTAATAACTAAAACCAGCTCAGCCAGAGGGCAGCAGGAAAAAAAAAAAAAAAAGAAAATATTAATATCTCTGAGGAAGAGAAACCAATTTGCTACCCTTGAGCTTTAGCATATTTCTAATCCTATCAAATCTACATTTTGCATTATCAGTTATCTTGCAAGCCTTTAGCAAACAAGAAAGAATAAATCAAAGGTCTGATATTTTATGCTAAATATCAAAAATGTTCAGATGTGGCTATCAAGGAAGGAAAAAACCCAACAATCTCTGGACTTCCCCTTCCCAAATGTGCAACTTTCAGTGGGTGAAATTGTTGATAAACCGTTTTACAAGTCTTCAAACCAAAGCAAAGCCTGGGTTTAGCCTAAATAACCCCTCAATAAAACATTTTGGTCACAGATTCTGAGCTGGAGAGAGACCGTGGGGCCAAAATAATTTGGAAAGAGGACACAGCAGATGAATTGTTTTCTTCTGTCTAAAGCTCTTAGAGAATTAATATTCTCTTAGAGAATTTTGCACTTCAAGAGGAGCCCACTGGGGAAGAAAAGAGCTCTGCAGAAATGTATTACTGGGAAGGGCAGGAACAGTAAAATCCTTTATCCCTCTGAAATCCTCCAGAGAAATCCAGAAGAGTGAGGTCAGCACTGATCACCTACAGAGGTTGGGAAAGCATCAAACTCCCCAGCACAAATTAAATCTGGCTGAAAGATGTTCCTTGAGACTCTTCTCCCTCAACATGTTGATTGGATTTACAGTCTAAGCCACATTGATAGCAAAAGAAAAAAACAAAACAAAACAAAACAGAACTGCAAACAACTGGCATTTGTTCCTTTTTAAAAGAGCTGAAAAAAGTGTTCATTTCCGTATTTTTTCTTGTTTGAAGAAAATAAGCATTTAGGAATCTTAGATGGTTATAAAAAAGGGAGGGAAAGTGGTTTAAATTGAGATTAGAATCTTTGAGCTTTATTGGAAATAATAACTCTACAAAAGTACTACAGAATATTTTTTAAATGTTGTTCTGTGGGGAAAATATTTTTCCTGATTTGTTTAAAATATATCTCCTTTGGGTTTGGGATGTTTTTTATGATGATTCTGAAGTATTTAATGGATGCATTTGTTATTTTTTTTTTACTCCAGACACAAAGATCCATTGGCATCTGCCCTCACTCATACAAGAACACACATTTAATATTCAATTTGAAAAATATGTTCCAGGAACCAACAGTAGCAAACAGCATTTTAACCTTACAAACCACCCTACCAAGATGAGTCACAAGATACTCCAAATTCAAGACAATCAATTGGGCAAGGGTGAGTTACTGTCATCTATTCCTGATGCACGTAACATTTATAAATCCCAATAAAAATGAGATTTCTAAAAACTAGAGAGACCAGAATCCAGTCCCAGATAACTTTTGAGGGCCCTGCAGTAAGGAGAACATTAGGAGGATTTTAGGATGGATTACACCAATACCTACAGGTGCCTATCACTAAGCACAGAAGAACACTACCTATAGGAGAATTAAAATTATATATTAATATAGATAAATATCTTAATCTGAGACCCTGGCACAGGTGCCCAGAGAAGCTGTGGCTGTCCCCATCCCTGGAAATGTCCAAGGCCAGGTTGAACAGGGCTTGGGGCACCTGGGACAGTGGAAATGTCCCTGCCCATGGCAGGGGTGGCACTGCGTGAGCTTTGAGGTCCTTTCCAACCCAAACCATACCAGGATTCTCTGATTCTAATTCAGACATCCAGCATTTAGAGGGCTCATTATTGCTCTGAATAAATTCCCTGACTTATTTAGGAGCTCTAAAACACACAGGAAAGCACAGAGGCAGCTCTGATACATTCATGGTGTCCTTTCAGGCAAAACTGGCATTAAATGGAATAAAAATATGACAGAGATCATCAGATTTTGGTATAGATGGGATCCACAGCTTCAAAATCGGCACTTCCAAGTGGTTTCCACATGGGGAAAATAAACCTGAGAGAAATACAAATTTGTTGTCAGGAGCAGGATTCCCTGGAATGAGCATCCACCCGTTGGCCAGGGGAAGAAAGGGGGTTTGTGGGGTTGGGCTCTGTGCCCCTGGGGACAGAGTGACAGCAGCACGGGGGCTTTAGGGCTGGAAGTGCTCTCTAAGCGGGGGTCACATAGGTTAAACAGCCTTGTTGTTATTGCTTTGAAAAAAAAAATAATCCCTGCAAGCCCCCTCAAGCCTGGCAAACTCTGCTTTCCCAACCCCAGAGCCGTGCTCAGCCCATCTGTGGGGTTTGGAGTTTGTGGGGTGGGATCCTGGCACGAGCCCTGACCCCATCTGCTCCCCCAGGGAGGTTTCCAGCATCACTCCCTGATCCCAGGAGGGCCCAGCACCTGCCACAGGACACACATTCACTCTGAGAAACTGCAGGGATTATTTCACAGAAAGGGAAGAACTCTTTATTGTAAGCTCTGCTGAGAGGGGCAGGAGGGAATATGAAAAACCAAATCCCTAATAGAGGAATGGTGCTGTAAATGTGATTTTTTTTCCATATTTTTGTCCTCTCTTCCTGCTCTTCTGCTTCCATTTCCCCCTTGGTTGTGCATCACAGCTCTCTCCTTGAGCTGCCTGCACAGGAAATCCTCCTGGGCTGCTGACTCAGCAAACCCAAGGAATTGCAGGCAACACTCTTGCTAGAGACTTGAAAACTATCCCTCCAGGAGCTGGGTATTAACAGCTGAACAACAAAAAAAATCGCTGATTCTGATTTTTTTTTTTTTAATTACAGCCTCGCTTTTTAAGAACTCTTTCTAATGCCCAATTTGTTTTTTGACTGCTCATCCAACCCTCCTGCAAGCTCATGAATGCAAAACCAGCAGGGGAAAAAAAAATCACATTAATTAACACCCTTAAATCAGTGTTGTCATCATTTTATTTGCCTCTTACAGACATTGTTGCTGCTTCCAGAGGGCAAAAAAGGGGAATATTTTAGTGTAATATAGGGCAACTATTTTTTGCTTTGTTACCTGCTGCTTTGCATTTCTAGGACTGAGATCTCTTGTCTGTCTAAAGGAAAATTGTGGTAGGTGTTTGTGTTTGTTCACAGTGTTGTGAACCACATTTTGGTTGAATATATGGATTTTTAGACTTTTTTCCTCCCCCTGTCATTCATCTTTTGTGCAAACCAGTTTAACAAGCTTTTAACAGGCTGGACAGGGCTCTGAAAATCCTGGTGTAGTGAGAGGTGTCCCTGACACTACCTGAACTTTAACGTCCCTTTCAACCCAAACCATTCCATGACTCTGTGACAAACATTTGAACCAGGTGTCTTTCTTTAGCTTCTGTAATAACCCTGACTGGCACCTGAGGTGCCCAGGTGAGGTTCCAGGAGCCAGGGCAGCTGGTAGAGAACCAACACAATGTCCAGGGCTCCCAGGAGTGTAAACACACTGAGTTTTCTCAGGAAAAAAAACCAAAAAAACAAAACAAAACAAAAAAAACCCAAAAAAACCCAAAAAAACAACCCAGAGACAGAGAGATAAGCCAGGATGAAATCTCACCCTGAGAGAACTCTCCCTCTGGCATGCTCTGTAAGTCCCTATGTCTTGAGTTACAATCAGAGTGTGATAAAAGGTATCTATTCCATCACTATCTGTTGAGGGTGGGGGCAGTGATCCTGTCTCCATGGGAGATATTCTGCTAATGGGCCATCCATTGAAACCAGGCAGGGCATTGTTCTTTGTCTTTTCACAATCCATCCTTCCTCCAGCCAGTCATTTTCTGGCCATTGAGTCCCACTGTGGGACTGATAAAATTACTGCATCCCATTGGGAGTTGCTCCAGCCAGGGGGAAGAGCCCAACATTTCTT
>PYHW01009766.1:1092839-1103441 GCA_013186435.1 Turdus rufiventris | reverse complement strand
AGCTGGCCCTATGGTTCTGTCTAGGGTGGCAGAATATGAACCTAAGGGAATACCTGGGAAGGTCAGAACGATGCAGACCAAAACAAATTTATATAAGCAAACATACACATGCAGAACTCATTGGGCAACAAATGATGTGTTCTCTTATTTTGTCAATTCCAGGTGTCAAAAAAACCCCCCAAAGAAACTCATCAAAACACTACTGGAAGATGTCAGTTGTATCCATTACAGCTTTGTTTATACTTCTGTCAAATTTAAGCTACTACAACAAAAAGCTTATCCACGGATCGTGTGTGAACAGGAGACAATGGAAACTAAAAAAATGGATCATTTTCCTCTCTTGGATGTGTCTGTAGAAGTGAAAGCTGGAAATCCTAATTATAGATATCCAGCTGTCAGATGATGACGTTTATAAATTGACGGGATGGCCATCGGATCAGACACAACCCAACTTGCTATGATTCACATTTTCCTTTCAGTGTAAGTGGAACTGGAATATCCCTGGTGGCCCAGAAAGCAATCAAAGTGCTGTTCCTTTCCACTGGATAGCTTTGTCATCTTATCATCATGCATCCCAGTAAAACCCAGGATACAAACACGTAAATCCAGCCAAGCTGAAATCCCCTCTTCTCCCACGTGCCCACTGCTCAGTTTGAAATAGGTTGACTCATGTCTCAAAGTCACAGTGAAAATGCTTCTCTCCCCATGGGGGGGTCCTTCAGAGCCCTGGGTGAGAATTATCTCATTAAAATGTGTACCTTAAACCAAAATAATTTCCACAGATTCCTTCTATAGTCCCTGAGATGTAATCAGCACATCCCATAGAGTTCACAGCCTATATTAGATTATCCTAAATTATGTATTTCAAAGCAACAGATTAATTACATCCTATTTATCTTTATTTTTTATCAGGAGGAAGGGAGGGAGAGAGAAGGATTTGAGGAACAGCATTAAAAGATGCAGTCCAAACATTAAAAGTTGCCAAAGCTACACTCAGCTGATGAGTAGCATCTTAGAGAGGGCAGCAAATTAAGGTTAAAAAATGTGTTCAGCAACAGTTTTTTTTCTTGTTGCTCCAACCTCCTCCCTCTACTTTCCTCACATCAGATCAAGTGTAAATTCTGTTCAGGTCTTCATTCGCACCCACCTTGAGCTCAGTATGTAATGTAAACTCAGCTGAAATGGCACTGAAAAAATGTGGTCATCATCAGGTGCCTTTCAAGCATGTTGGGTAATGAAGGTTTGATCCTTTAGAAACTCTTTAATACAGAGATTTTGGCTGAAGATTTCACAATTCCATCATGGTGTTTAATTTATCAGTTCTCCATTATTCCTCTATTTCCTTGGGTACTCTGTGGAGAGGGTTTCCTTTAAGTTCTTGCCATAACTACAAGAATGGTGCTGTAGACAGGGACAAATTTCCCAGGCTGCTTCTCATGACAGGATCTGCCCACCCTGCTCAGCATTTGATAAAAACTTTTTAAAATTTTCAGAACACTTCCTATTATCCAATCTAAAGAAGAGCAACCTAAGAAAGAGAAAGCTTCACTGGGAGATCCAAATAGAGGATTAAAGAGAGGAATAAAGGTGGGCCAGGACAAGAAAATAAAGGAGAAACCATCAATGTCATGTGAGAGCCAGCTGGCAAAACCTAGGGCAAATTTTAATGGTTTATCTGTGATTTGCCTGACCTTGGAAATATCCTTGTGTTTAAACGTGGAAGCAACCCTTGGAATTAGGTAGTGGAAGCACAGAATAACTTTGGATTATCTTCACAACACTTTCTGGGACAGGCAAGTGTGGTGATCTGGGAATCTCAATTTTTGTCATCGTTCCCTGGGAATGTATTCTGCACCAAAGACCAGCTTTTCTTTGAAGGCATCACTCACATAAAACCCCCAAAATCAACCAACCAACCAACCAACCAAATGAAAACAAAACCACCAAAATATCCCCATAAAAAAACTCCAAAAATCCCACCCCACCACAAACATATCCTCCACAGGCAGTAGAAAAGGTGATTCTGCACTTTATGGTATTTCCTCCCTCACATCCCAGAGTTCACTTCTGTCCCTGGAGTTTGTTGCCAGCTGCAGCAAATGAGGCATGGGATGAATTTGTATGTTTTTCTGAAACATGTAATTCACTGGGGAGAGCAGGGTAGGGACACAGAGAGGAAAGGAAGAGAATGATCTTCTCTCAGCAAATAAAACTAAATGTGTGATAACCTGGAGTCAGCACAGTGGGAGCCTGTTTTGGACAAGCAGAATAAATTTTGTGCTGGAGTCTGGATAGGATGGAGCACAGAGGATTCTCCTGGGCACAGCTTGGCTGCCATTAGACATGTCCAGAGAACTGGGTATTTTATTGAATGTTTTATTCAGAAACAGCCATAAAATGAAAACGCTGTGTGAGGCAGAGAATAATTTTTCCAGTAATATTTTGCACATTTTGGGTGTGTGTATGTCTCCCACATAGATGAAACCAAAATGCAGTGGCATGGATTTAGATGTCTTTTGGATTGTTTAATTCTATCCAGCACAGCTTGGCTCTAATTGATCACAAAATCCTCCTTGATGAACCATAATCACAGGTTTTATAAAAATAATTCTGGCTCATGTTCTGCAAAGGAGTATCACAGTCTATGTTATCTTCAAGTCAATAATGGAAATAATGACAGTTTTTAAATCAAAATAATGTAGGATAACATGAAAACAACCCTTCCAAAAAGGAAAACAAACTAATAAATCCCAAACCCAAATCAGGACATTAGGGCTTACAGGTCATAAATAAGCAGGTGAATAAAACCTAATAATTATTCAGTGACAGTCATCCAGCTCCAGTCCAAAAGACCATGATTAACATCCCTCTAAAATGGAAATTATTGTATTTCTCTCTCTCTCCTGCCTCTTTAATGCTTCCCAAAGCAAACCAAACCCTGGTTTGCTCCCACATGTAGAGATCTCCTCAAGGCAATCTTCATCTCTGCAGCAAAATGCAGCAACTTCTGCAGAGTGCCTTGAGTGAGAAAGGAGGACACCGAGTGCTTCACATCAAGGTAACCTCAAAATTACAGACACACACAAAATTGATTTAGCTCTGAGTACCTGCTGTACCTCCTCTGATCACCAGCACAGGGAATAACACCAAATTCTCTTTCTGACTCCTGCAAAGTGTTGTTCTTTCCAACTGTTTTTAAGTTAATGATATTTGTTTGCATTAGCTGAGAGAAAATTGAAATTTCTTCATTAGAAGATGTGAATTCTTTCTTTCTGCTGGCCCTCTGTAGAAATGAGGTGTCCACCATTGGGTACAAACCCCATAGGAATGTTTCAAACACCTCAAGGAGGCTTTGGATGTGCCTGTCCCCAGCTCTGGCCATGCTGGAGAGGACATTCCCCCAGCCAGCCTGGGGACACCAATCTGTGCTGCCCTGCTTCTGTCCACACCAAGCTCCTGTAGGATCACTGCCTCACCCAACCTACTGCAGGTGGATTGGCTTAAATATTGGGCTGATTGGGATATTGGGAAGAAATTCTTTACTCAGAGGGTGGTGATGCCCTGGCACAGGGTGCCCAGAGCAGCTTTGGCTGTTCCATCCCTGGAAGTGTCCAAGGCCAGGTAGGACAGGGCTTGGAGCAGCCTCGGATGGTGGGAACTGTCCCTGCCCATGGCTGGGGTGGGAAATGGATGCTCTCTAAGGTTCCTTCCAACCCAAAGCATTCTGTGATTCGATGATTTTGTGATTCTATGAAAATATAAAGCTTTGCCAGCCAAGGCCAGTGCGATACAATCAGGTCAGGGAACTCCTCAGGGGCTCAGTGGGAGATTCAAGAGGTGCTGATGAGATGCTGGAGCTGCCTGGAGGTTCTGGTGTCTCCAAAATAACTGCATGGACTTGGCACTTCCAAACTCATGGACCCAAGGTCCTCCTATGATCCTATGGGCTTCCCCCGCTTTTTCTTGTATGTGCTATATCTTACCCTTGATATTTATGATTTTAACTCTCAAACAGCACATTCATTTTATCATTCTTGACAGAGCAGGTGAAGCTGGGTCTTAGCAATGCATATATTCTAATTTTCTGACTGGAAACATTTTCCAGTAATAAAATATGCAACAACTTCTCCTGCTCTTTAATTTGCCGTTTAATCGATGTGTTTGCATCTTGCTCAGTAAATGGTGCACTGTCAGTTTAATTTGTTCAACTCTTGTTGTGCTGCTTGTTCCCAGCCCTCCCTGCTTCCCCCCTCCCCAGAACATAACCAAGATATCATTTTGCATCCCATATGGGATTTCTCTGCTTTAACCTAGTAAATCTTTTAATTCCTAATTTGGTATTCTGCTCTAATAGATTCACCCATGAAAAGAGCCCGGAAGGCTGGAGCTAAGAAAAATCACTTTCATTTTCTCACATACTATTGAGTGGTTTAATGTAAAATACACATGCAGTGCACAGTTTGTGCTCTCGGATTTTATCATCCACACATTGCAGAGCTGAGTCAAACCTGATCAGGTTTTTGATGAAGGGATAAAGTTTCAAGTCTAGGCTGGAAGCACTCAATAATGGTGAGATACTGAAAAAGATGTAGTTGCATAACAGCAAGGAACAGTTCTCAAGAGAGATTGAAATTTGGCTCCAAAGCACTGGTGTGAAATGTGGACACCACAAGTCATCCAAAGCAGAACTTAGAACTTAATTAACCTTGCTGCTTCACTATTAGGGATCTCCATTTAAATCAATGATCCAAATTAAAGTGTTAAAATAGCAAATGGACAATCTATATTTAATCATAAATGCTATTTCTATTTGTCACTTACATTTTTAGCTTTTTTTCCCCACCCTGAAAAAAATGTTAATGATAGCTGAGTTGGGAGATGGAGTTTGGAATTATTTTTTTTTAATAACTGAGGAAGGTATTTCAGGAATATTTTAAGTGAATATATATTTTAATTTCTATTTTTTCAGCGATTTTTCCATATTGGACCATGTAATAAGATTCATTTTGATTTAGTTTCTAGCAATTCATAATTTAATCAAGAATGACTGTCTAAGAATTGAACAGAAATGAAAAGCACATTTGGAAATGCACACACACGATGTTCTAAGCCCCCCTGCCCTGACTGAGGACAGCAAAACAAAGTTGCTCATGACATTGAAATTTATTGAGAATTACATGATGAACAAAGAAAGAATCATGTGGTGTTAGTGAATTGACTGTACTGCTCCTGGACAAAGAGTTCTTCCCAGTTAATTATTAGTGTTTAAATTATAAGCAGAGATATTTTAGTCTCTTTGTGCTGTTAATAAAAAGAGCCTGACACCTCTGTGGGATGAATCATATTTTGACTTCAGTCACTCTTTGGTCTCTTTGGTTAAAGATGAAGCCTGGACTGACTGCCCTCCTAATTCAGAAATAATAGAGTTTGTGTTTTTGTTTTTTTTTTTCCATGTTCCTCCTCAGTTTCACAACATGTTTTGACCTCCAAGGGTTCTCACAGCTTGCAGATTCTGTATTTTCATGAGGGTTTCAGTCAACCTGAAACCAAAACTAAATTCCTGTGAGAATTCTCAGGGTCTTTAATTGCCGGAATGAAGAGTGGTGTTCACCCTTCATGGTTTGTTCAGAAAAGAATTAAAACATTGGTCTTATTGCTACAACAGTCCCATTTTTCAGCTAATTCCAGGCCATTCTCTTGCAAGGACAATCCCATCCCTGCAAGTGTCCAAGGCCAGGTTGCACAGAGCTTGGAGACAGTGGGATATGGGAGATGTCCCTGGCCATGGCAGGGGGTTGGAATGAGATGAACTTTAAGGTCCTTTCAACCCAAACCATTCTAGGATTCTATCATATTTTCTTCTTTCCACCCCCATATCCCATTACAATTTTTTTTTTCCAAAATCTGCTGTGAAAGTTGACAAATATGGAGGTTGATGACTTTTGTCAAGATGTGTCTCTTAAGCATTATTTGGTGTTGGGTTTTTGGGGTTTTTTTGTTGTGGGTTTTGTTTTTTTTTTTTTTTTTCCCCCATTTCACAGCCCTAATTTTTCCTTTTCCAAGCCTAGTTTTGGGTGAGTCCCTTCCATGGCAGTGGGATCGCTTTTAGGAGTGTCCACCCTCCACACCCCCAGCACTGATACCACAGGGAAAATCTCCCAACTTGCTACCATTTACTGGACTTATTAAAATTCCTGCAAGATCTGTTCCTTCAGCTCCCAAGGTGTCCGTGGATTTAAAAATACCAACAGTTTTAAGACATGATAAACAAAAATTCTGATGTGTCAATGTGAGCAACAAAAGGAGAAAAGAAAGACAAACCAGTAAAAAAAAAATAAAACCTCTGAAGAAAAGTGCCAGTTGTATTCTGACTTCTGAACATCTCTAAAGCACTAAAAACAGACGTGAAGAAAATGCTCTAAAATTGCTCTTGTTGTTATTGTCACTAAGGAAACAACTTCCCAGGAATCAATCTGCAACTTGAGGATGCAGGCTCTTTGATGTGCAGCCAGCTCTATCCCAGCACACTTCCCAACCAGGTCTGTCCACAAGGGAGATCTCTCCTGCCCTGTCTAGCTGAGGTCTCACTTCATGCAGGGTTTGAACTCTGAAAAGCCACAATCCAGACTTGCCACAGCATGCAGTATCAAAGCTCAGAGCCGTGACTAAACAGAGGGATTTTGCCTTAAGATACTTCTGCAATCCAACAGCCGTGCCAGGAGAGCTAGAATAGCACAGGAGCTGGGGAATGTGGGAGGCACAAGGCAGAATTTTTTTTCTGTCTGTTCATTTGTGGTGTGTTTTTCAGCCACGCTTCACACACTCCCCCCACACACACACGGTGACTGAGATGTGTGCTGGGTTTGGATTGAGGCAAAAATGGGTTTGTAGAAATTGTTTAACCTCTTCAGCCCTTCAAGCAGCATGGCCATCTGCACACTGCCTGTTGGGAATGATGAGAGATTGGATCATCTCTGATTTGAGCCCAGGCATTGAAAAGAAGAATCTCAACTGACCTGCAAACCCACTCAACATGCAAATTATTTATCATTCATTTAATAATGATTTAATAACGGTTTAGTGACCAAATTTCCAGAGTTTAGGATGCTCCCGAGTGTTGTTCAATGTCCCAGCATCAGCACAGCAAATGTTTTCCTGAGTTGTAGGGTCCTTCATATCCCAAAAAGCCTGATAATCTGTTCTGCTGAAATACATTCAAACAGGAGCACAAAGAGCAGATATTCCCTGTCACCAGTTCTGCAGCAGACTAAGGATCAAATAGTGGCTAAATTAATTGAAAAGAGACAGCACAGAACAGGCAGCGACTGAGGAAAATAATTATTTTTTTAATTACTGGAGACTAAGCCAAGACTCAAAAAAAACCTGGTTAAATGGAATCTATGTAAAGGCTGCACTAATATAAAATTACTTCAGAGCATTTGAAATTTGAAAATATTTTCTTTTTACCATGGACAGGTGCCCATGTCAGATCTGACTTCCCAAAGTTCCTTGGAGGACTAAAACACTTTTAACCAAGAACCAGGAATGTCTTTGTAGACAAGTTTATTTTGAGTGTGTCCTTATCTTCTTGCAGTCTCTAGTCTTCTACTCCCCTTCTCCTTCTGTGAAAGGGTAATCTGGCTTTCTTTAACTCTCATTTCTGAGCTATGTAAACCAAAAGTGCTTAAAAGGTCTAAAAGCAAAGCTGTTCTGTCCGAGCCAACAGCTGGACCCCAGTGAATCCATCTGCCCATGGCAACAAATCAATAACCCAGGGGGGAAATCTCTCTGTGCAGCCAGTGAGGAGCCTTTGCTTTTATGTTGAACTCATCACCCGCCTTTGGATCAGAAGTGATTTCTCAGCTACCTCTCTGTGAGCAAGAGGGAGCTCAAGGAGCAGCCACCAACCACCAGTGGTGGGAAAGAAAATGGCTTTAATATTGTAAATATTAAAATGTGTGAAATACATCAGGTTTGGAACCTTCTTTGCCCTTGAGGCTGTGCCATCACTCTTATTCACTCTGCCAAACTGCTTCAGAGCAATCAGAACAGCCTCATCCCAACTGCCTGGGGAAACACTCACTGGGCCAACTCCTGTTTGCCTTCAGTTATTAAATACCTTCTTTAGATATTGCATGGAGAGTTTGGAGATCAGATTCTCCCAGGTTACTGCAGCTTCTGGCTGTTTCTCTCCCATCAGAGCCCTGTAAATGATTATCTGCCTTCCTCACCATTTCCAGTCTCATTGGTATTCATGCCAGGGCTGTCAAGCCAACGCACCTCTGCTGAAGAGATCTTAATGAAAACAGTTTCTCCTCATCTAGGGAGATTCATTTCATCTCGAAAAGACAACAGAAATTTATGTCACTGTGCAGAGCGGAGATAAAAAAGGCACAAATGCAAAAGCCAAGCAATTGAAAAATGTTTGACGACGAGTCTGTGCCTGTCTGAGCACACAAGAACTCTGACGTGAGTTTTCCTCAGATAATTCCTTAACTACCAATTTAGGATAATGACAGCGACACTTTCAAGAAATCCTTTGGGGGAAGAGTAAGTATTTGCTTTTAAATTCTTTAAACCTATGAAGGAAATATTTTGATCTTTTTTTTTGTTTAACTTTAAATCCATTAACCCCATGTCCCATCCTTGACATGGAAAGCCTTTGTTTTGTAAATCTGTAAGAGGAGTTAAGAGAGCGTTTTAAAAATCAAAGTGGATTTTCCTCCAGTAGTTTCAGACATGCACTTTGTGGATGTTTATAGATAACCAAGTCATCCCAGACTCCTGTAATGGGCAGTGGTGGAGGGAGGGTGGGGAGGGGGGAAGCTATTATGCAGCACAAGACATCTGATTTATTTAAAATTTTTGCTTCAGGAAAAAATAAATTAATTTAACTTTATATTCTTGTGCTCTGCAGATATAGTGCAGAAATTTAAGTAGCTGTAATGGAGAGAGTCTATTTACAAAGGCACATAGTGCTCGGACAAGGGGGAATGATTTTAAATGGAATGAAAGCAGGTTTAGATTAGATATCAGGAAGACATTGTTCCCTTGAGGGTGGTGAGGTGCTAGAACAGGTTTTCCGAAAAAGTTGTGGATGTCCCATCCCTGAAAGTGTCCAAGCCAGGTTGGACAAGGCTTGGACAGCCAGGGACAGTGGAAGACGTCTCTGTCCATGGCAGGGCTTGGAAGGAGATGATCTTCAAGGTCTCTTCCAACCCAAAGCATTCTATGGTTCCATGACAATGATAGATTGTGGAAATTTGCTCCAAGTGTAGCTCTCCAGGTGTCTCATGCAGGGTGCTGTGATTTTGCAATGGAATTCCATTGCTAGTGGAGCAACACATTGAATAAATCCCCAAATGAACAAACAAGTTTCAGTACTTAGACGGATTTGTTTTGGTTTATTCTAAAAGAATTCAAAGAATGCCAGTAGAACATTTGCTAAGAGCCACATTAATAACTTGGGGTCATGTCTCGTTTATCCCATGGCATTGTTGAAAGGCCAAGTTGCAACAAGCAGGATGAATATACCTGACAAACATTTCAGCTTTGCTGACATTAATAACGCAGGTTCCTTCCCTGCGTTCACTGCACACCATCGAGTAGGAGCTCTTCCAAAGCTGCTCACAGGAAACTCAGAGGGGAAAACTCAAAACAAAGGGTGGAGAAAGGTGGTAGGCCACACTGTGTTTCTCCTGTTTTGCATTGTTATTCACGGGCCACTGAAGGCAGCAGTCTGCTGAGAGAGGCAATAAAGAATAAAGTGTGGGATCCTATGGAACATTTTATAAATCCAGGCTTGAAAATTGAGCTTCCAGGCATGGAGCTCGTGGTGATGTTGGCTGAAGTCATGGTAAGAACAGCCGGAATCCCAACTGGATGAAGAGGGAACACAGCAAAAAAGGGTAGAAAATGATAATAGCACAGAGGGGAGTGGGAAGTGCTTGGAGGAATGTACATTGTTTTACTCTTTTGCACATTTGATTATTAAATGAACTGCCAAATCACTGTGGTTCCTTTTGCTGAGTGTAGAGGAATCTCTTTCTTAAGATGAGAACTTTTAGGAAGGTTAAGTCCAGCTTCAGATGGTGTCAATACTTCCTGTCCAATTTAGAGCACATCAGTATTATTTTCCTTCTTCGTGTTCCCTTACATCAGTGATTTTTCTGAGCTTTCTTCAACTTAGAGGAGAAAAAATTGCCACAAAGATAAATAAAATGTTTAGAAGGGCTGAAAATAAAGGCAGGAGGATGTTGGGACAACATCTATATTGCTCCAGCAGCAAAGGAAGCAAAGTCCTGAGATGTGCTTTGAGGAAAGATGGAAATAATTATTTTCTTTAAGAAATTAAGAAACTATTGGAGATTGCTGCCTTCTTTACTCAGACGATGGGGTAACAGGTTGCCCAGAAAAGTTGTGGATTGCCCTTGTCTGGCAGTGTCCAAGGCCAGGGTGGACAGGGCTTGGAGCAGTTTGGGACAGTGGGAGGTGTCCCTGCCATGGCAAGGGGTGGAATTAAATGGGTTTTGAGGTCCCTTCCAACCCAAACCACTCCATGATTCTCTGATTCCATGGTTGATTCTCTGATTCCATGATTGA
>PYHW01009766.1:1061161-1077845 GCA_013186435.1 Turdus rufiventris | reverse complement strand
ATCCATCCATCATCCATCCATCATCCATCCATCATCCATCCATCCATCCATCATCCATCCATCCATCATCCATCCATCCATCATCCATGGGCCCTCTGGTCTTCACATTCTTCAGTCACTTCCCACCAGCTAGAAGATTTCCCAACAGCAAGAAGGTGACATTTCCTGGTTCCTGAGGGCAAGATCTGCTGGGAGTATTTTGCAGAGTGCAGTCACTTGTTCCCTGATTAGCCATGTAAACGAGCTGCACTGGTCAAGGACATTTCTGCTCCTACAACTGTGTCCACAGCCAGGGGGATGCAGGATCCTAAATCCCTGACCTGCTGTGCTCCTCTGGGACATTCCTGATGCAGGATCCTAAATCCCTGACCTGTTGTGCTCCTCTGGGACATTCCTGATGCAGGATCCTAAATCCCTGACCTGCTGTGCTCCTCTGGGACATTCCTAGGGGGTGGACAGAGGTCTTTAAAGGCAGTGACTCAAACCCTGAACCTGAAGAGCAGCAGGTACCCTGATTTGTGATTAGTTTTACCTTTTAGCAAATATAAAGTAGCTTATCCCCCAGAGCTGTGCACCTCAGGATGCTGGAAGGTGTCAGAGCAGCCACGAGAGAGAGCTGAGTGCTGGAAATTCCAGCCCAGCTGAATGGATGGGAGGCTCTTTAATTCAACCCTCAAAGGGAATTTATTTGAAACAAACCTGTTGATTCCTGTATCCAATCACGTGTCTCCTGCAGCTCCTCTAGGAACATTTTAGATCCACAAAATATAGTAAAAGAGCGAATCAAGTGCAAAGCTCCAGTATCCCACTGCTCTTGAAGCCCAGAGTACAGTCACCAATAAATTCAGATTTTTTTCCCCTATCTGACCTACCTCCTCTTTCTGGAGCTCCAACTTGGCATGAAGAAAGAATTTGTTATTTCCTCTTCTCAGGTAAATAAGCTACAGATGCCCTTTGACAACCCCTTGTGATTCATGATCAGCTGTTTAAAGAATTTAAATTGTGTGATTCATCCTTCCAGTGGAAGTTACATCCCCACTGAAGGGAGTCAGCAAAAGGCAAGGTGTGAGAGCTCCTCTAAATGTAAAAACAGGCAAAGTAGTGATGGCCAAGAGACAGCAGAAGGTCATCATGGGGATTATACCTGTGGAATTGTTCTAGATTAGGAGCCTTCAGCCTTCAGTGGAGATTACCAAGATATAAAAGGTGGGAACATATAAAAATGGTGTGAACTTATAAAAATGGTGTGAACATATAAAAATGGTGTTGAGAAGATAAATAAGGGAAAAAAATCTACTGTCCTTCCTAATGCAAGAATGGAAAGATGCCAAAAAAGAAAAGCCAGGGAGGCCTCATTCAAAACAAAACAAAAAAAAGTCTTAAACTAAAAATGTTACAGATCTGACAGATGCTAGAAGCTTCCAAGGATACAAAGCTGTTCCATGGAGGAAAAGTCCATAAAGGCAATTAAATATCATTATATTTATATTTCTGGCTCAGAAACCTTCTGAAATACTTTTCAGTAGGTTCTAGGAGATAATTTAGGGCACTTCTGTGTTAATCCTTATCCCTTGTTAATATTTTCTATAGGATCTTCCTAGACTTGTTAATTCCTGGTCTAACTCAGCGCAGACATTCTTCCATTTTCTGTTGTCACTTCTTGTCACCACCAGCACTCCCAAGTCCTTCTCCACAGGGCTGCTCCCAATCCATTCTCCTGCCAGCCTGCATTGATACCAGGGGGTGCCTCAAACACATGCAGGACCTTACTCTTGGCCTTGCTGGACCTCACTTGGGTCACTTCTGGAGCTGGTCCAGCTCCCCCTGGATGGCCCCATCCTTCAGGAATGTCCCTGCAGTCTCAGCTTGGTGCCAGCTGCAGATTAGCTGGGGCTGCGCTCAGTGCCACTGTCTGTGTCACTAATGAAGAATTTTGTCAGTGGTGACCCCTGGGGTCACCACTGATGTCCATTAAAACATTGAGCCACTGACTACACCCCTCTGGATGTGACAATTCCTTCCCCACTCATCAATTCCAGCTCTTTCTGGTTTACAGAGCAGGCTGTTGGGGGAAGATGTACCAAAGGCTTTAGAGAATTGCAGATAAATGACATCTGCAGCCCTCCCCTTGTCCACTGACAGAGTCACCCCATCAGGGAAGGCCACTGGGCTGGTCAGACAGGGATGTGCCTTTGCCAAAGCTGTCCTGAATCCCTTCCCTGTCCTCCAGGAGCCTCAGCCCAGCTTCCAGAAGGATTTGTTCTGTGATTTCCCCAGGAACAGAGGTGAGGCTGACAGGTCAGGAGCTCCCAGGCTCCTCCTTTCTACCTTTTTAAAAAAATGTTTGCACCTTTCCCATTTCCACATCACCAAGGACTTCACCTGACTGCCATATAAATATGTAATTTTCAGAAATACCTTTTATGAATATACCTTTAAATATGTTATGCAATTTATTATATAAATTTCTATTTCGATCTGAGCTGAAATCTGCAGCATTCTTGCAGTTCTGCTTGTAACTCCTCTCTTGCTATGCAGCCAAGATTTATCCTACCACACTTTAGACATTTAGATGGATTAATTTTATTGGGATTTCTGTGTTCTATGTCCTCTCTTTCTGGGGACTGAGCCCTCCTGTAACCATCAGGGGACTTCAGAAACATCTGGGAGTTTCTCTCCTTCCAAAACCTGGATAAAAATGGAATTGGAAGGGAGACCAACAATGTTTACACTGTGTTTACATACTTGGCACTCACTGACGGAATTGTACATTATTATCTGACAGCACCTCTTTATCAGGAGGAAAAGACATGCAGAGTCTCAAAGAGCACAAAAAGGTTCTTTATGTGTGACAGAAAATAAAGCTGATGATGAGAATTTCCAGTTCCATGGGAGTGTGGAAGGAGTCTGCTGCCCAAACTGCACTTTGAGCCCAGGCTGGGGCTCTGGATTTTGTCATGGTGAGCCTGTGAACCCCTGTGGTCATAGCTGAAGTGATGTTCAGGTTTGACACAAGACAGCTGAGGTGAGAGCCAGCCCACTGATTTCTCTTCAGTTGCTTTGTTCCTGAAATCCAGTTCTCCAACCATTCACATTCCAGAACAAACAATCACCACTGCGTGATGTTTTCTGCTTTCTAGAAATTGTGGGATCATTAAAGTTGGAAAAGACCTTCAAAGTCACCAATCACCATTACCAACTCAGCACCATGTTCTCCACTAAACTGTGTCCTCAATTGCCAACATTCATGATTTCTGAACAATGCCAGGAGTGGTGACTCTGACACAAATCTGTGGGAGCACGGAGGAGAAGATGGACTGGCCAGGAATGGAAAGCAGCATCAAAGTGCTGAGAAGCTCTAAGGGACAAGCCCTGAGCTTGTGTGCCCCTAAGGGTCAGCAGGAAGATTTTGGAAGAGAAAATCAAAATTTCCAATGAAATATTTTTTCCTCTTCTTTGTCTTGTTTTGTTTGTTGGGAGCTGGTGCTTGCAGGAGGAGTGGTGAAATAGCACAATGAGAGGCTTGTTCTTAAGTAGTACCAGAAGTCAGTGATTTGGTCAGGGATATTTCCAAATTCCCAAAAGATATTTAATTTTAAAAGGCCCACATTTAACAACTTTTTTATTTCTCAGAACAGAATTTCAAAATTATTTTTTTCTGTTAAAATAAAGTGTTACTACACAGATTTATTTCTCGACCATAGTTTTTGACACTCTGTTGAAAGAATTGGAAAAAAGCATTAAAATAACAAGGAATATAAACCTGTGCCTTCTCTGATAAACCAAATATCAATAATGAGTGGTCTTTAGAAGGATTGATTGATAACTCTGAATTTCCACCTACAACTATAAAGAAACTCAATATGCACAAAGCTTTTGTGTTTAATAAGAATTTGGGATTGCTTCTAAAGAAAAGATACCATAAATAAATAAAGCCTAAGCAGTACTCCCTATCAATTCTTAGAATGATGGATATTGATTGTAGTGAGATATGGATATTGATTGTAGTGAGATAAGGAGCCTAAACTAGAAATATTTGAAGAAATAAATATTCTCTGGAGGCTGAAAGGTGTCTGGGGTTCCTTCTTGCCAATAAGCATGGAAAAAACCTTCCACCAAGCACTCAGGCATTCCTGTATTTTATCTGAATGTGAATGATGAGGTTGGCTCCTTTCAGGTGCATTAATCCACCCAAAAAGGGTGGATGCCTATCAGAATCTATTAAATCTTCCTTTAAAAGCCACCCAATAAAATACTCACTTTCAAATTTTGAAGATGCTTGAAGGGGAGTGCACCTGAGAATTTTTGTGCTGCAGATTGATCTCTGAGGGTTTGTGGCCAAAGTCCTGACCGAGACAATTTCTCCTTAATGAAAGCGTGATAAAGACAGTAATGAAGCAGATTTGATTGAGGAGGTCACTGCTCTCCCCAGCTCCCACCTCCAACTGACTCACACACCTTCCCTCACCTTCCAGCCTCCTTTTTCAGCAGCTGGAAGATGCAGGATGTGCTCCTTGGACAGTTCCTGCCAAAATTACTGATGGCCAACTCGTGGCTAAATTCAAAGGTCGCTCTGCCCATGTGAGCTCTCTTGATTTATGAACTGCTTTTGCCACTTGGGACAGTCCTGCCTTCCTTTATGTGCAGGCACAGACAGATTGCTCCCTTCACCCTGCAGGCAAGAGCTTTTCTTTAATTTCTCAGCCAGGATGTCTTGAGTCCATTCCTTGCTGCAGGAATGAGCTGCAGGATCACCCAACAGGTTTTGGATTCTCAAAGCACCTTCAGTTTAACATCTGGTCCTCCCTTCCTGCACAAAACACTTTGGAGGGACATTCTCCACTGCTGAAGGAGGACAAGTGGAAGCATTTTCAGCTGTAAAAGACCAAAAAAAAATCTCTTTTCCTTCAAATAGAAGCAAATGATTCTCCAGTGCAAAGGTCTGTGATTGGCCTGAGCATCAGGTCTGGGTTAGCCAAGCCATCAAGAAGGGGATTTAATGGAAGGAGCTCATGGCCACATTTGTAAATGCAGCTCAAGGAGTTTTCTCTTGAGGAACTGATGCCTCTGCTCTGTTACCTGCTGCAATTCTTTATGTGAAATGAGGGAATCATCTTTTATCTAGTGAGAGAATTTTCTTTGTTTCATATTTCTCTCAGAACTTCATTATCTCAATATCTTACTCCTTTTATTACATGTATTTTTTTTTTCTTAATATATTGTCTTGGGTCCTGGGTGCTGCATGTATATAGAATTTACATGTGAAATAGCAACTACCAAGATAAGTCAGGGTTTAAAAATGCAGCTTTAGCATTTAGAAAACATCTCCTACTTGTGCTTACACAAAGAGAATAGCTGTGTCTGCTGCTGCTGCTAGTTTATCATCATTTAGTAAGCCAGACTGTGAAATAAGGAATATGCTTTGTCACTGGAGTGTAACTGCTAATTGCATTCAGATATGTTATTATTTTTCCCTGCTTTTTCCCTGTATTTTTTTGTTTTCTGTGCAAATTTTCTTCCCCTGCACTTGGTTGAAAGCCACTTCTCTTAAATGGAATATGACAAAGCTGAAAATCCTTTTCTTTCTCTGGTAGAAATCTCTTCTGCTGTTCCCATGCTGCACAAAACCTTTTGCATTTTAGTGTACACTGATATAAAATCTGCTCTCCTGCAGGAGACTCTGGCCTCCCTTCCCTTCTCTGAGCCTGAAAATCACAGAATGTTTGGGGTTGGAAAGGACATTAAAGGACATCATCCCATCCCCTGCCATGGCAGGGACACCTCCCATTGTCCCAGGGTGCTCCAAACCCCATCCATCCTGGCCTTGGACACTTCCAGGGATCCAGGGACAGCCACAAAATCCAAAAAACCAAAGGCAGATTCATCCAAAATGTCTGTCTTCACTGCCTCTAACATGAACATAACTAAAACAATAAATTAGATAAAAGTATTTGCAACAAGAGAGCACTTTTCTCTTCTGGCTCTGTCAAACACAGAAGAGGAAAAAAAAAAAAACAAAAGTTAGTGAGTGAAAGCAAAAGCCAAGCAAATGCATTTCAGAAATAAAAAAATGCTTTCTTAAAGAAGTAGGAAAAGTAACCACTGCAATAAAGCACCAGAGAAAGTGGAAGGTTTGTAATATCTAAGGGATTAATCTAATCCAAGGTTGGATAGATCTGCAGTGGAGGTGCCTGTAGCAGAGCTAATCCTTGTTTCTCTTCCTAGTCACAGAAATCTGCTTTAAAGTCACCAGAAACCAGAGCATGAATCACATCAACCTAAGGCAGGCATGCAAAATAAACAAGAAAAATCATATCCTGAAAGTGCTGTTTCTCTCCAGTGCCTTTCAGGGAGCCTGTGCTGTCAACATCTGAAGGAGGGCGAGGTGAATCCTACTCTGGATAACTCCAGGTCCTTTTGCCACTTAAAGGAGATGCTTTATCCAAAAATAAATCACTGGCTTCGATAAATGAATAAATTGTAATGGCTTCTGATGCCAGATAAAGGTGTGGAACTTAACCCTGATAAAGGGAAATACTTCATAAGAATTTTCAGTGATGGAACACATTTCCATAAAAAAAAAAATGACAGAGAGCCAGAGTACAATTTAAAACCAAAGGAACTGGAAAATTAAAAAAAGGTCAAGATTATCCAGAGGAAGCATTACCAAAATTGAAATAAATTTAGTAGGGTGTGTTACAATTTGACAGCTTTAATCAGTCTGCAATTGCTAAAGGTCAAGGCAAAAATAACAAAATATATTACCCTAGACATGAGATTTTCATCTAATTTACCTTTTCTGTGCAAAGAGAAGATGGGATTAGACAAGAAAAGGATCTGATGAAAATAGGACACTCCTATATTTTCAAAATATTCTCAATAATATCCTGTATTCTCAAAATATGGAAAAGAAAATCCATTTATCTTATTGTTTGAGGTAATTAATAAAATTCAAACAGGCAAATAAACAAAATCACCACCCTCTCTTCTTTCTTGAATCTGATTTCTATTCTATTCTGAAATTCATCACTTCACTTTTTCAGTTTCTTATGTTTTTTTAAGTAGGTGGTGGATAACCTGATTTTAGTTCTTCAGCAGAAAGGAAGATCATTATTAGAGTTACACGGAGAAATACCTGTTACAGAAAGCAAAACAGAGAGTAAGTTAATTACAAAAATCAAAGTCATGCAGAACAAAAGGCCTCATATTTCACATGGCAGAAAGACATGGTGTAGTGTCATTCAGGGAAAAGCTCCCCAAAATGATTCTTGAGCACTTTTTTTATCTTTGAACTGTCTCACTTCCATTTCTATTAATCATTTCTACTTGTTTTACATAGCCTTACAAAAAAACAGTGAATAAATTCAACGGGTTTAATATAAATTCTTTTGTATTTTTGTCACAGCAAGATTGCCTCAGAATTCACTGCAACTCTGCATACATTTTCTATTTGAAATTAATAGTTCCTCACACACTGCTTATTTTAAATACCAGCTATGTTTCTGCTCTCTGTTCAATCAAAGCATTGTCTGATTCTAAGATGCTGACACAACAGAAGGTGGATATAACACATTCTCATCCTAAAAATTTGGTGCTTTAGGAGTTGGGTTTTTTTTTCCCCCTGCACTAGCAAGATTAGCAAGAGTCAGATCTGCCAATGCCCAAGACAAATCCTTTTTTGTCTTTGTGTTTTATCCCATCAGCACCATGAATTCAGTTACTGCCTACCTTAAACCTAAATCCTCTCCTACTCAGTGTGGTCTAAAGCCTTGCACAAAGGCTGCAGCATCCTTTCTCAAAGCAGCTCTGATCTTTGCACTTCATCCGATTGCAGCTGTTTGCATTTCTCTTTTTCATTCCTCTGCTTTCTCTCCACCTGTGCTGCTGCTTGAAAGCTGCTGGTTTTGTCATTTAATCAGTTTTGTTTTTTTTTTTTTTAACCTGGGCAGATAGTGATAGGAATGGAAGGGTTTTGAACCGAAAGAGGGGAGATTTAGATGGGATTTTAGGAAGAAATTGTTCCCTGTGAGAGTGCCCAGAGAAGCTGTGGCTGTCCCTGGATCTCTGGAAGTGTCCAAGGACACACTGGACAGGCTTTGGAGCAGCCTGGGATAATGGAAGGTGTCCCTGCCCATGGCAGGGGGTGGCACTGGATATTTTTTCAGGTCCTTTCCAACCCAAACCATTCCATGTCAATATGATTCCATGGTAACTGAGTGTCTCCCAGCGCTCACAGCAAACTTACTCCATCCTTACAAGTGGTGAATGAAAGGTTTAGAAACATTGGCAAAGATACAAGTCTGGGATCCAACCCATTTTCTCTCAGTGAAGAGATTCTTAAAATAGCTCATCTCTGCTGAAAGTAAAAATATGAGTTTATTCCACTAAGTGAAGATGTCTGCAGTATAAATGTTTACATTTATAAATGTGGAAGGACTATCACTACAGCCTCCTCTTCCATATGTACATCCACCCAGTGCAAATAAGGTCAATAATTCCTGTAATAATACACATTGCTCATGCTGATTTTAAGTGTTTTTACAGCCAAAGATAAAGTACATCCCTCAGATGTCTCCCATGACATCCTTGGCTTTTCACCAAGTACGTGCAGACTTAATACCATTAAATCTACAGGCAGCAGGAATTTACATATTGCAAAATTGCTATAGCACCATTTCATCTTTCAAAAACACTTCTCCATGTGTTTGTTGGGGTTTTTTTATTTTTTTTTTTTTTTAAGCAATAAATATACATCCTGCAAATGCATTAAGAATTAAGCTGAGGTTATTCCTTTTTCTGAAGCGATGGCTCTGTCTGATAAATATAAAACCTGGGTTGAGGCTGTGACAGTGATGTTGTGATGTCATTTCTCATTCTCTTCCTCAGTTTCCCTGTTCAGAAATGGCAATCATGGTGCTGCTCTCCCCTGGAGAACACCAACAACACAGCTCTGAACTCCAGAGTGTTTTTCCTCCATCTCTTGGAAGCGGATGCTGCCACACATGGGATTTATAACTGCACAACCCCTGGATACAGAGGTTCTCCCAGGACACTTCAGCCCACATTTAATTAAGGCTTTGCCACCAGCATGGAGAGGCCAAAGCTGAAGTTGGTTTTCTGTATATTTGCAACTATCCCAGATAATTCTGAAGGATCTGCTCTGCTGATAAATATTTCAATGAACCACAGAGCCAGTTTTCTGCAACGAGCTGCACAAGCACAACCCAGCTACAGAGCCTCTGAATGTTCCTTTTATTCATTTCTAGTTCTTTTTTAAAGAGCAATAAAACACATCATTCTATCAATTCTGCTGTTTTACACTTTAGGGCCACAAAGAAATGCTCTGAATGTACATGGATTGGAAATCTAGGAAAAAAACAATCAGAAATATCAGCACTGGTAATAACGAGTACAACCCTTAGAGCTGCAATTTTTGTGGGCATCTCTTTCAGGTCTTTTTTTTTTTTTCAAGAAGCTTTCCAAATCACGACAGACAAGCAGGTTGGCTTAACACAATCATTTAGATTGCATGGAATTGTCTCCCAGTCAAATTGCCAGTGATCATTCTCATTTGAAGCACTTCAGAGCATCTCCTTAGAAATCCCAGGCAGAAATTTGCAATTTGAAATTTGAGTCGGAATTGGCTCTATGGGGGAAGCAAAACAGCCTGGGGATTCCTGAATAGCAAACAAAGCGTTGGTGAAATAATAATAATTACCCTCAGTGCTTGGGAAATGGTTCATCACAGAGCCCTGCAGTGCCCCCAGGCAGCCAGAGCAGGGTTTGTGTTCTGCACCTCTGCAGAGATCTGGGAAAAGAAGCACAGAAGCTGCACTCCAGCACATGGATAATTCATTGTGAGAGGAGGGATGGAGGGTCAGGGTGATGCTCTGACAGCCCCACGCCCTCTTTCCTCCGTGCTTTGATTCATTCCAAATAGAAAAGTGCTTTTCCTGCACAGATGAGTATAAATGTCAAAGTGGTAGAGAATGAAAACAGCAGGAGAGGGGAGTGCTTTATAGATTTGAGGTTGTTGATGAACACAAAAGGATTTTAAAGATTCATCGAATTTTTAAGGTTGGAAAAGACTTCCAAGCTCAAGTCCAGCCTTTGATCAAACACCCCCTTGTCACCAAACCATAGCAGAGTGCCATGCCCAGTTGTTTCAGCACTTCCAGGGATGGTGCAGTGAGTCTGGAGGACTCCAGCACTTCCACCCTTCCAGCTCCTGGCCACTTTTCCAAGGGAGAAATTCTCCCTGGCATCCCACCTGAACCTCCCACGGCACAGCCAGAGGCCATTTCCCTTTGGAAAAGGCATTTAGAGGCTTAGGATCTCCTAAGTAGCCTTGGAAACCAGAAGTAATGCTGCCCATGTTTAATTTTCATCAGGAATGAGCCTGAAAAACCCAAGAAAGTAGTTTGCCAATTTTCTTGTTTCCTTCACTGTGTGTTTCTTCAGCAGTGATTTTCAATATCTGATCATCTGTGAACCCCTGGGTATTTTTTCCCTCTCCAGTGCTATGTAGCAAATTTAAGCCTAAAAAAACATCTCAGCTGTGTAATTACCACAATCAGGGAAAATGGGTGAGAAGTAATTTTAGAGTACTTCAAAATTATTTCTTTCCAGGCCACTGGAAAACTTCAGGGCAGGGATGCTTTGGGTTCCAACAAAGTAGAGATGGATTTAACTCTGTTCAAAGTCGCATTTGGTGTGGAAATTGGGAACTGGATATTCATGGCTGCACGTGGCAGCACAGAGAGGGGAAGAAGCAGTAATTTAATAAGTGGAAAATTTGGAAGGGATGAAGAGTAAACCAGAAAATGATGGTGTCAGCCCCTGTGCCAGTTCTTCAAGGGTCTCAGGTGCATGTGCATGGAAAACACCCCTTCAAAACAATTGAGTATCATTTTTGTCCAAGGGAAAAAAAATAAGAGGAAGGGCAGGAAAGGAGGGAGGTTTTTTTGTTTGCTTTTTTCTTTTTTCTTATTTTCTTTTTTTCCTATTTTATTTTTTCTTTTCTATTTTTTTCTTTTTTTCCCCCCCATTTTTTTTCTTTTTTTCTTTCTTTTTTTTTTTTTTTTCTTTTTTCCTCCTCCTTCAGATAACAGAAAGTATTTACCAAGAGACTTTGTTTCTCCAAATGCATAAACCTGGGCTCCAACAATCTCGTGGACCAGAGGTGACCCTGAAGGCACCAGGAGCGATCACTCCATTCTGTCTCAGTGCTACCAAATCCTCTGGGCTCAACCAGACCCCTTTCAATGCAATGGCTGTGCCAGTGTGTCCAAGGGACAATTAAGCTACATTTTCAAATTAATCACGTTCAGACTGGGAGGAAGGAGCAACATAATTTGGACATTAGCTAATTAAAGGTGGTGGGGTGGAGAAAACTCCAGAATCCAAGCCATTGAGAGGTTACATAACATTTGAGACAGCTTTTGAGAATAACATCTCCACTAGAGCAGGGTGCTCCAGCCTGGCCTTGGACACTTCCAGGGATGGAGCCACAGCTTCTCTGGGCACCCTGTGCCAGGGTCTGACCACCCTCATTGTGAAAACATCACCCCTAAAATCAGGGAATTATCCCTGTGACGGCTCTGGAGCAGCCAGCAGCTCTGATGTGCAGCACATGGAAGCTGGGATTTGTTCCAGAGGGTTTTGCCTGGCTGGTTCCTGGCAGGTTTCAGGCTGGGTTCATTATCTCCACCTTGCCATGTCCCTGAGCTGCACACCATGAGCCTGTGCAGATCAGTGAGAGGAGGGGCAGAGCAGTGATGGCACAAAAAGTCCTCAAGCCCCAAACAGGTTTGGTTTCTGGTTCTGGTGGGTTTTTTTTCCTTTTTCACATCACTCCTGAGCAGTAGCAGCATTTACTTGCTGGGTGCAGAGGTGCAGTGATGTAAGGGTGACGTCTGGAAGGAATCAAAGACGTCATTCCCATTAAAGCAAAATGGGGAGGTTTTTCTAAATATAATAAATATTAAAATATTGCAACTGTCTATCCTAACTGGCAGCAGACAGCCTTCAAAATCTATTACAGGAGATTAAGGATGTGGAAAGCACTTTGGTTCATAAGCCAACAAATAAAAGAGCTTGAAGAGGGAGGGTTGGAAGGCTCCTCTCTCCTGACAGATGATAAATGTGGACACAATTTCAAACAGTGCAGAGGTATCCTCAGTCTCACACGAAGGGATTGATTAGGGAGCTAATACAAAATGCAGACTCTTGACTTGTAAACAGAGTTGTTTTCACATGGTCAAATCTTCTTTTAGTCTCCACTGCAGATATCTCATGAGCCAGCACTTCTGGGTCTATTTTCCCCTTGCAGATAATGAGGTTAATTGACAGCTGCAGCATCCTGATAAGACCTGATGGAAGATGAAGTGCAGGCCCAGAGACAGATGCAACAAGATAATTCTAATGGCCAGCATTGACAATGCTGCTGACCATTATTAAATCTGTGCTTTCACAGAAAGAGGGAAAGAGAGTTACTTCTAAATGTGGTTTCTTGCCCAGCAAATAACCAAATAACAGCAAATGAGGCACTTGAATCCAGGAGGAGCAGTGCAATGGCTCCTGGCAATTTGGAGAACCGAGAATTAGGAATTGAAGAAGAGTGTGTGTGTATGTGTGTGTTTTGACAAGAAGTTATTTGAAAAAGGTTGCAGAGGGAGAGAGGATTCAATGTGATCTTCTTTGTGTGTCTGTGCAAAAAAGAAAAAAAAAAAAAAAGAGTGGGAGTGGTTATTAGCATGTGAAGAGGAGAATAATGTGTTATTTTTGTTCTCTATACTGTTCCTGTGGAATTCATCCAGGAAACCTGTGTGTCCTTGTGCACTGCTGCCGAAAAAAAGTTGAAATGACTAAAGATACAGAACATGTTTGACACTATTTATCTGTAAAACTGGCATTTGCTGCTGAGCAGGTCAGACCCAGCTCATTTTATAGTCAGTGGGAAGGAAGAGGCCCTTTTCAGGTGTGAGCCACGTGGAATATTTCTGGTATTTATTTTAGGCTGAGATAAATCGTGTCCTGGTTTCCACTGACTCTTCACTGGCTCTTCAGTGGCTGCCAAGAGTTCAAGGGGGAATAACTCCAGTAGAGAATTTTTATTGAAAAAATTGGTGTTCAGTATAAATCACAGTCTGAAACAAAAATAAAAAATGTCTGATTTGGTTATCACAACATGATTTACATCAGATTGATAATGGTCAGAAAATAGATGAATATAATATTTTGGAAGGAAATAAGGAACTCCTGATAAACTCTTTAACCTGATTGTAAAAGACAGAGGAGGAGTGGCTGGAAGTTAAAGCCAGACTAGTTCACATTAGAAATAAAACTTGGTTTTAGTACTCAATAAACAATTCCAGGTTGAGTCGTGTATTCTTCCTTTCTGATGCCCTCAAATAAACAGACAATGAACAAAATAATGAGCATAAACATCTGAAGGAGAAGCTTCAGCCAGGACCAGTCAGTGAGCACAGGCTCAATGTAGGTTCCATGTCAGAGAATTCCAGAATTATTTCATTTTGAGAAGATCGTTGAGGCTGGGCATGAATTTAACAGTGCTGAGCCCATCACTGAGCTGTGTCCCTGTTAGCATAGAAACACACAATCACAGGATGATTATCTGCAGGTGCTTTTATTGAAGAGCTCTGGGAGTTGGGTACAAACCCAAATCTGACCCTGACATGGATTTGAGAGGGACAGGTTTTTATACCCTTTTCATTATGTAACTGTATAATAATTACTAAACCCGTATTGTTCTACTGTACACACTGATCTTATCCAAGCATGGATTTTTGTGATTTTCGTCAGGTCCCCAAACATCCTTTCTCATGGTTCTTGTTACCATTACATTGCTTCTCATGATTCTTGTTATGATTAAACAATAATATATTCAATTTACCAAACAACTATTACATTTAACCACCATATTATTTATCATATCATGATTACACAGGTGCAGTTTCACATGATCTAATAAAGACAAAGTTCAACATTTGTTCCCAGGGCCTGGTTTCCTTTCCCAGGCCTGCCAGACCCAACCTTTATTTTTCACCCCCTGAATATGTTGTGTACAATTCCCATGATTTCAGAAACATTTTTAACCCTGTGCTATCATCCCCACATCCACACTTCTTCAATTCCCTCCACCCTGAGCAGCCTCTTCCAATGCATGACAGCTCTTTCCAGGGAGAAATTTTTCCCAATATCCGAACCAAACCTCCCCTGGTGCAACCTGGGGCCATTTGCTTGTTTGATCACTTTTCCCTGGAGCAGAGCCTGACCCTCCCCTGGCTGCCTCCTCCTGTCAGGGAATTATGAAGAGCCACAAGTTCCCCCTGAGCCCTCTTTTCTATGTCATTCTCCTGTTCAAACTGTTACATTTCCTCTTTAATTTATCTCCAATTTTGCCAAATATTTTTGCCTGAAATAAAAATGATCGAGTTTTTCTACCCACTTTTTGCTCTTTCTCATCCTTCTCTATTTCTTTAGATGGTGTGTAACAGAAATGGTTCAGATCACTTTGCTTATTCAGAGAAAATATTTTTTCTTTATTTACAAGAAGTTGTAATAAATAGTCATCTTGTTTTTGATTTTTTTTTTATTTCTGGGTTTGGGATTTTAAAAAAATATATATATTTATTAAACCATGGGACATAACAATGCGCAGAAGAAACTAAAAGCAAACAAAAGACTTTATAGGAAAAACTGAATCTCTTCAGCAGACTCTAATTCTTTACATGGTTAGAGATCACAAATTTTAAAAGGACAATACAAAATATGAACTTGACATGCTGTGTGTTTGGCACATTTAGTGATTGCCACAACATCTGGCAGAACTTTAGGGACTATTGCTGTGATTAGGAGCAGTGTTTTCAGTGAGTCTGGAGCAGAAGCTCATATTCTGCATCTTCCCTGCCCTTTAGGGAAGGACTTTTGGTACTGCTCACTTCATTGCCTATTTATCCTCAGAGTCTGCAGAGATTCACAAAGTATTTTTGACTGATTAAACCACCCAGTTTGGGTAATGCCCATTCCACTTGCACACATCTCAAAGTCTCAGCTGAACGTTTTCTTCTCCCTTCTGTTCCTGGTTGGTGTTATTAAATCTCCTAAAAGCTGCTATAAATTAATTATTTATCTAATTTATTCTTTATGTTATGAGAAGATGAAGACAGACATTTTGATGAACCTGCCTTTGGTTGTTTGCACCAAATTTTGTGGCTGTCCCTGGATCTCTGGCAGGGTCCAAGGCCAGGCTGGACATTGGGATTTGGAGCACCCTGGGACAGTGGGAGATGTCCCTGCCATGGCAGGGGATGGGATGATGTCCTTTAATGTCCTTTCCAACCCCAAACATTCTGTGATTCTGTGATTTTCAGGCTGCAGAGGTTCACAAAGTATTTTTGACCGTTTAAACCACCCAGTTTGGGTAACGCCCATTCCACTTGCACACATCTCAAAGTCTCAGCTAAACATTTTCTTCTCCCTTCTGTCCCTGGCTGGTGTTATTAAATCTCTTATAAGCTGCTATAAATTATTAATTAGGAGAACAGCCTGGTGTCTGACAGGACTGGTTTTGCCATTTTGTCAAACCCATTAACCTGGTTAGAGGTACATGCATGTTCTGTCCCATTATCCAGCAAACTCTAACATCACCATAAACAAGATTAGCTGTCTCTTGCCTGCAGGAATACTTTGCAGCTTTTTGCACTGGTGAGACCTGAATCTCTCCTAAAACTCCCATGAAGACAAGAAATGCAGGTTTTGGCTACCTCTGCCTGGTCCCCTCAATTCCCATGACACTGCTGGTTTAGGACCATAGGATGGAACAAGTAGAACACAGAGAAAACATTATTTGAAGATTATTTAATTTCTAATTTGGTTACTAGTCAATATTAAATATCAGCAGCATGGGTCATGATCCCCAGCTGACCAGACTAGCAAAATATTTGCAGGTATCTGTGAAAAGAACATTTATAGCAAGATAATGAGATACTCTGGATCCTTACAAGAACTTCTTTCCAAGCCCAAGGGAGAGCCAAGCAAAGATCACAGGGAAGGTCACTGTAAATCTTTGTCAATCTTCATCACTTTTGGGTCGTGGCCTCCACATGTGAATTTTGGAGACCAAGTTCACTCATTTTCTTCAAAAACCAGACTTTTGGCTCCCTTTGCACAATAAGTTCATAGATCTTAAGACCTTACTGTCCTAGGGTTTGGATTTATAGTTATGACCATATAACAAGAGCTCCTGCTCATATTATTTTTCCTCTCCCTTTCTTCCTCTGTTTATCCCTGATCTTGGAAAAAAACAAAAACAAAAACAAAAAAACAAAAAAACAAAAAAAAAAAAAAACCAAAANAAAAAAAAAAAAAAAAAAAAAAACCAAAACAAAACAAAACAAACAAAAAAAAAAACCAAAACAAAACAAAACAAAAAAAACAAAAACAAACAAACAAACAAAAAAAACCAAACAAACAAAAAAAAAAAACCCAAAAAACCAAAACCAAAACCAAAAAAACCCCAAGCATTTTTATTGGGAACAAACAGTTGCAGAATACATATCAAATCAAATGAGTTGGAAGTTTGTTGGGAGGAAATGGCTTTTGTGGTTTCATACTTTCCTTGTTCATTAAAATGCCAATAACCTGACAGCAAAGTGCTTAG
>PYHW01009766.1:1015791-1041264 GCA_013186435.1 Turdus rufiventris | reverse complement strand
TGGGCAGGGAAAGAACTTTGAGATGAGATAAAATAAACACCTCTGGAAACAACAGAAGAGTCTCCTGACTCTTTCTCTGGTGCTGGGGGTGGAACACAGAGACTCTAAAACAGCACAGGTGGTCGGCTCAGGCTCCAGAGACACCACTGACCATTGTTAGCAAAGCTGCTGCTTGGTTTCTGTGCTCCTCATATCAGTGGAAAACCCTTCAGAGAGTTTTTGGATGGTTCAAAGGGCAAAGGTTTGGTCACTCCTTGTCTCTGGACAGTGTCAGAGGTGTTTCTGTGCCATGGCTGGAACCCCACACACCACAAGCCCATAAAAATGGGAAAGGATTGCTCTGAGATCCCTTTTGTCAGCCTCAGTGCCACTAAATACACATCACCTGCTTTTTTTTTTAAGTAAACCAAGTTAATATGTAATAGATAAAAACTGTGCTTCACACATGTTTGACAATTCTATTATTTCATAAAGTTGGGAATGTTTACTTTTAAAGAAAGGTCTTTGCTGCTCAGTTCTAATAAGGCAGTTCTACATTAGTGAATATTAATAATTGTTAAATGACATCTTCAGGTATGATAAGCAAATAAGAGCCTAATCTACTTGCTATATAATTATCTTAAAATTATACATGCAGCAATATGGAATTAAAACTGTTCTTACAATTTAAAAATAGGAATTCAAACATGAGAGCCACAGCTATCCTTAGCAAAAAATGATTCATCATTAACCTGTTCCATATAATCATTTCTACAAGTGCTTTAATGAATTGAAGTGAATGCTTAAACCCTGAATGAGAAAAGGAAGCATTTCTGAGTCTTGAAAATGAAATGTTTTGGAGAAAACTCCCTCAGGTCAGAGTTTAAAGGCTTAAATGGATGAAGTGAACTGTAGATGTTACACCTCTAATGTCTTGGGGTGCATTCTACACCCGACAGAAAGAGAAGAACAGAATCACAGAATGGTTTGGGATAGAGGGGAACTTAGGGATCTCCCCATTCCAGCACTTAAAAGTGTTGTCTGCAAATAAATGACAAGCTGAGACAAACAACTGGGGAGAGGATTAGTTAAAAAATAAAAATAAAAATAAAAATCCTAGCAGCATGAATTAATTCAGACAGGAATTTCTGGATCACAGACTTCGGATCTGAAAGGAAAAACATTTCGAATGTGTACAAGGACCTGTCAGAACGAGTTCTGGTTTTAACTCTGCCAAAATATCTGTGATGTCATTTGCATCATGTTCTAGATGTGATTCATTAGTTTTATTGTCATCTGCATCAGGTTTTCATGCCCCAGTGCTGCACCAGCTTTGAACAATTAGAGAAGATCCAGCAGGAACCCAAAAGAAGCAGTGGATGTGAGCATGTTTTTGTCATGCTTGTGTCAAAATGATTGACTTTGTAAAAAGTGTGAAAGTTGTCAGATCCAGCTGGTTCTTCTTTCATGGAAGTGCTCAAGGCCAGGTTGGATGAGGCTTGGAGTGGAAGGTGTCCCTGTCCCTGGCAGGGGTTGGAACTGGATGATCTTTAAGGTCTCACCCAAACAAAACCATTTGGGGATTTTGATTCATGCAGCAAGGAGATTTAACAGAGAATGACATCATGGTTTGAACTGTCAGGGACTTCTGGAGGATGCCCAGACCACCCCATCTCTTCAGAGAATGTTTGTCCAGGATTTTTTCCAGTTGGCTTATGAATATCTCCAGGCACGGAGGCTGCACAACCTCTCTGGACAAACTGTGACTGAAGTCTGTGACAGTAAATGCACTCTGGAAAAATGTTCAGATGGGATTTCCTCTTCTTGCAGGCTGTTTTTTCTCTTGATGCTATTGAGACTACTCTGGCTATGCCTCCTTTCTTCCCCTCACAAGATATTTACCCCCATTGACCAGATTTCCCCCTTCTCGTCTTGGTGCTAGCCCAGCTTTCTGGGATTGAGGTTTTAAACATTTTTGTGGAACTGCAGTAGATTCAGTCGAGGTTTTCTTTCCACCTCTGGCCCAGTACAGGGCACAGAGCCCAGGAACATCCCAGTGGGGATGAAAGGAGGGAAGGGACCCCTCCCTCCATGCTGGTGCCCTTCATCCTGCAGCCCAAGGGTTGTAATTTATTTGGCTCTGAGGATGCTCTGCTGTTTCATGGTCAGCCTGGTGCCCACTGGGACCCCTGAGGGTTTCTCTGCAGAGCTGCTTTCCAGCCCACTGGTGCAGTGGTTTATTGCTCCCCAGGTGAAGGATCAGCATTTCCCTTTCTGAGAATCCTCTCTGCCCCTTTTCCCAGACCAGCAGAGTTCTCTGAACGGCAAAATAACCACACCCCTCGGATTTTTTATTGTCTCCAAACTTGCAGATGTCCCAGTCTTTCATAACACTAATAAAGATATTACATCCATCCCAAAATCAACACCTGTAGTGCTGCATTACTGACTTGCCTCCTGCCAAACTCCCTGCTGCTGATCCCATCCTTGATCTCAGTATTTCAGCCCATTTTCAGTCCACCTCACTGTATATTTATATTCTATGTTTATATTGTCACAGTCCATGCTTATTTGCTTCCTGATTATTTGCTCCTGGATCTGATCAGCTGCCCCAAAAAGTTGTGTATCATAAAATAATAGAATCACAGAATGGTTTGGGTTAGAGAGGATCTTAAAGATCATCCAGTTCCAACCCCCTGCCATGGCAGGGACACCTTCCACTATCCCAGGATGCTCCCAGCCCCACCCAACCTGGCCTTGAACACCTCCAGGGATGGAGCAGCCACAGCTTCTCTGGACAGAGTATGCAGAGAGTGTATGTGCAGTGCAGCCTTAGCAGAGCTGAGGATGAGCACAGTGATCCCAGAGCAGGAATGTGCAGCTCCTGTTGAGCATTCCCAGTGCTGTGGTGAGCTGTGACTTGCTCTGAGTCAGTCTGCCACTCACAGGGCTGCAACTGATGATCATCCCATTTAATTTTAGCTGCCAAGAATTTTGCTGGCTGTTCTGAGCCAGCCTTTTAGGCTGACTGTGTTGTCAACACACAGAGACAAGTAACCCCAGGGGGAGATTCATCCAACCTCTCTGCATCAGCTCCAGAGAGACATAATGAAGGGCTTGGATTAGATGCCTAATTATTGGATGGTGAAGGTTAGGGAA
Organism: Turdus rufiventris; assembly: GCA_013186435.1. Taxonomy (NCBI): domain Eukaryota; kingdom Metazoa; phylum Chordata; class Aves; order Passeriformes; family Turdidae; genus Turdus; species Turdus rufiventris. Next base: position 1,038,126 of record PYHW01009766.1, on the reverse strand, counting down.
GATGAATACCACCAGAAAAATTAAAAAAAAAAAAAACCAAAAAAAACCAAAAAAAACAAAATCCAGGTTGCCTGCCAGCTGCCAGCTAAGGACTCCTCTCTGCAGTGACACCTGGCCCTGCTCCAGCTCCTTTCCTCTTCCAAGCAATGTGCAAAGGAGGAAGCAGAAGAAGGGAACAACTTGACTTCAATATTCCTGGAGCAGTATTTTTATTCTGCCCATCGCTGGGATGAGTAGAGAAGGAGGAATTCTTTGGAATGGCACGGAGGGCATAAACTGGGGTCAGTGTGCCCAGGTTTGTTCTTCCCTGTGCTGCTGTTTTCCACTGTGAGCCTGCTCTGTTTGTTCCTTTCTTGGGGACAGATTGCATTCCCCTGCTCAACACCAACAAGGCATTTGTGGTGCTGAAATTGTGCAGGGAGAATATTCAGAGAGCAAAGGGAATGTAGGTGCAAACAGGCACAGACTGACTCGGGGCTCCCTGGCAAATCAAACCCCAATCTCCATGCTGTGCTCATACACATCTAACCTGAGCACTGAGCCTTTGAGATTGATATTTGGGTTATGGACCACATCCCAGTTATTATCACAGCAGATTCTTCCCTTAAATTTTGCTTCACTCCCCAAAATAAAGGCTTCTACTTTTCATTTCCAGATCCACAACCATTCCTTATGATGTCCAAAGTGAACAAGTGATCCGATTTAATTTCCAGCATAGCAACTTAGCCTAGCCTTGGTATGATGGATTTATCAATTTGCTTTTCTTAATTTTAATTTTAATTTTAATTTTAATAATAATAATAATAATAATAATAATACAAAGACCACCTCCTACTGCAGCTGCAATTTATGAGGCATTATAGGGAAATTTAGCTAGGGGATGAAAAATTGCCATAGACTGAGGAAGAAGCACTTGATGTGCTAATCATGCCCTGGAGATATGTCAGATATGTCACTAGATGTCAATCAATCTTGTGTTGTGTTGCCTACAGTAGGACCAGCCTCCACACAAAAGGTCTGAAAAAGTCTGGGGGAAAAAAATGGAAAGAGAGAAGAGAGAAGAGAGAAGCAATAAAACCACACAGATGAAGAAAAAAACAGCAAAATAAAAAAAATCAACCAACCAACCAAAAAAAAACCCCACAAAACCCCACAAAAAAACCCCACAAAAAAACCCCACAAAAAACCCTAAAAAAACCCCAAAAACAAAACAAAACAAAAAAACAAAACAAAAAAACCCAACCAAAAAAAAAAAACAAAACAAAAAAAAACACCACAAAAAAAACCCAAAAACAAAAACAAAAAAACCAAAAAACAACAAAAAACAAAACAAAACAAAATAAAAGAAAAAACCCCCGGCAACCCAAACTCTAGAGGTTAAGGCAAGGATGAAACCACAAAGAAAGAGATCAAAAAATATATCCTTGGAGCTTCTCTAAAAGGAAGATCTCAGGGATCTGGCCGTGCCTTCCTGGTGGGGATCCCCTTCCTGGCCTCCCTGAACACACGGCAGCAATTGGGCGACTTTTGGAGTAATTTTGGGGCTTGTCTTGCTGGCTGTAATGCTTTTCTCCAAACACTGGTTTGTAGTGGTCATTCCCAAATCGTGTGCAGCTCTTGCCAGCCATAACTTGGGTGGTCTTTTTCAATTCCACATCCCACAGAGCCTGCAACCAGATTGAAAACCCTGGCATAATGCTGGTTCAGATTGCAATCCTTCTCTAGCAGTATCACATATCAAACATTTATAAGCATGTTTACAATGCTAATTTCCTTACAAGGTAAATTTATCTTTCCCAACAATCAAAAGAGGTTTCCCCAGAGGAATTTTCGTTTAGCTGACAATGAGAAAAACATTCTCATTGATGAGAAAAGCAAATCCACTAAGTCCTTGCTATTGGAATGAAATAAACACATTCCCAAAGAAGATGTACAAGGAGACAGAAACCTCTTCACTTACAGTGTATGAACCTATGGCTTGAAGAGCACTTAAATGAGTTCTCTACATCTCCACACAGCTGAGAAAATCCCACTTGGAAATCCCTGGTGCTGCTGATCAATCCTTTCCTGTGAATGAACCCACTGCAGATACCTGAGTCAGGGACATCTGCCTTCAGCCAGGTGAATCCTGTGGGCAAGTCTCTGAGGCTGAGGAAGAATCCAGCCAGGATTTTTCCCAGGCTGCTATCAGTTCTGACTCTTTTCCCAGGAGAAAGTTTCTTCAGAAAAGCTTTAGCTCTGACTTTCCCAGGAGAATGATTCCAGAGAATTCAGTAACACAGATAAACCCCTGCTAGAGGACGTGTTGTTTATCACAGAGCATGTTTCTAAAGGGGTGCTGCTCCTATGCCCAATGAATTGTCTTTAATTTGTTTTACACTATGTATATTATTTAAACGCATGATTACTGTGAATAAAATTGCTCTTTCCTGCTCCTGCAAGAAAATTTCCATGTTTCTGTGTTTATCACCACTCTGGAATCACATACAGTAACAGAATCCCACCCCTGAGTGGCCCCAAAAAGTAATGAAGAGTGAAGAGTGGATGTGTTCTCACTACTCTGAAAAATAAAATCAACTTCCCATGGGTTCAAAAACCTGCTAAGGGTAGCTGCATCCCTAAGTTTGTCACCCCTTTCCCTGGATTTGCACATCCTTTGGCCATGGTTGCCAGCTTTAAGGGCAGGGAGGTGCTCAGCTGGTGTCAGGTGGACAATCCTTCATTATTTGGGGAGCATCTTCACCTTCCCACTTGTGTCACAAACCAGCCCCTACTGACTGAGAGCCACAGGGAGTGTGTGCCCTGCTCCTTCCCCAGCCTGACTGTACAACCAGCCCACACCTGCCTGTGCTAGGGCTCAGCTCATCTCTCTGATGAGTACAGCTATTAATAGGAGCTCAGGAATAATATTTAAAGCAGACAAATCAGCATCTCCAGCAGCCTGATATGTTGGCACAGCAACAGGATTATGTGAAGCCTTTTGGTCCTAAGTACCTTTAAAAATAAATACATGTTTTGCAACTGTTAATTTTTTACGATTTTTGCATTTAGTTCTGTTGGCTTGCTTTAAAATATTATTTAATTATTAAATTTATAAATATAATTGATATATTTATTTTGCACATTGAACACATGCTCCTTGCCATGAATAAGCAATGAAGAAACAAAATACTGAGCATCACTACAGGAAATGTTGAGAGCATCTTTAGGGCTTGTGGGTCTTATTCCACGTTCATACACACAAGGAAATTGGTCAGATCTATCACTTTCCCCCTACTGTGGTATTCTTAACATAAATTGTGAGACAGAGCTGTGATCTGCAGAATAGATAAAATTATGATAATTAGATAAAATTATGATCACCATCCCTTTTGTTGGAAAAGGGAATGAACAAAAGGCACAATGAACAAAAGTGTATCTCCACTGCTTAACAAGCAGTTTTAAGCAAAAAAAGGTATTAATCCACACTTTTTCCTGAAGGATTCAGGCATGACCAACAAGGAAAAATAACAGTACAGCTGGTTTATTAGTTTTTATTGAATTATCATCACAGACTTCATTTTTTGGTCACTAAAATAATTACTACTAGAGCTAATTTGGCAGATTTCTTCAAACTCACCCGTTTTGTAGTAAGAGAAACTCCCTCCCCCTAAAAAAAAAAAAAAAATCATTTCTGTCTCTAAAGTGAACTTAAAAATTGACATTTCACTTTCAAGTTCCTAAATTTGGGATAAATTGATTCCACCCTACGTGTCCCATAGTCAGACACCAAGCCCAAGAGTTGTGAGAACTTCTAGAGAAGTTCTCCTAAGAGGAAAACAGTAGGTGTGGTGACACAGCATTGAGTTCTCAGTTAACAAAATAATTGACTTTTTCCCCCCACAGCCAGGCAGGAGGAAATGAGTCAGTGCCTAGAAAGCCATGGATTGACTCAGCCCAGCATCCACAGCACCTTGTAGAGGCAGAAATGAAAATTGCAGCAGGCAGAAGCACTGGGTTACAAGGTCAAGTTCAAGATTTTGGCTCACACAGATGAATTTGGTTCGGATTTTGGATGGATTTGGTTCACCTCCCTGTAAGTTTGTCTCATCAGACTGGTGGTAGTGCCTCAAGGTAAAAATAGAAATGGTGGTGATGCCTTCAGAGATCTGAAACTGCCCACACTGGCTGGGAATAATTAAGTCCTGCCTACTGCCACAACAACTTCTTTGGGAGAAGCAAAGAACAGGGAAACTTTAATTCTGCTTTAAGCAGAACATCACCCAAAAAAACTCCAAAAACGAAACAAACCCCCCAAAACCACCAGCTGATTTCTTGCAGATATATCTCCCCTCTTGGCCTGCCTCTCCAAAAAATTTTCCTATTTCTCATCCCAGTCCCAGGATCAGGCTCAGTCTTGTCCCCCTTATCTGGCAAACAAATGCAGATTTATCTCCTAGTGCCAAACACTTGTGTCAGTAAGGGAAAGAAGTTTCTAGAAGATCTAAAACCACTTTTGGTCTGATCTACTGAGTGCAAGTTTGAGCTGATTGGGTTATATCTTTCTTTGTCTCACAACAAAGAAAGGGATGGAAAGTCAAAGAAGAAGGACTGAGTCTGATTCCTGTATCAGTAGTTCAAGTATGAACATAAATAAAACAAATTATGGTGATTGTCCCTGCCAGCTGGGGAAGAAAAGGTTGAAAATAACAAGTAAAGGTTTAGCGCTCAGGACAGAGCTGCTGAGACTTGCCAAGGAAGATCTGAACTCCTGACAGGGACAGAATTCCTGTCTGTGAGGGTGGGGAGAACCTGGCACAGGGTGTCCAGAGAAGCTGTGGCTGTCCCTGCATCCCTGGAAGTGTCCAAGGCCAGGTTGGTTGGGGCTTGGAGAAACCTGGGATAGTGGAAATGTCCCTGCCATGGCAGGGTTTGTAACTAGGTGAGCTTTAAAGTCCCTTCCAACCCAAGTCATTCTATGATTTTTGTATGCTTTGAAGAAAAAAAAAAACAATAATTTTCAGGCTCTGGTCCTGAAAATCATTTCCCACAACAAAAAAAAAAAAATCCCCAAAACACTCTCTTCCAATTTCTTTTGGAGGATGTAGCAAAAAGGCATTTTGATGTAGCACTTCTGCATGAGTCCCATTACCTTCCTGGCAAACACAATCTGTAGTCATGAAACAGAATCAAAGAAACATTTTTATGTTTGCATTTTCCCATCAACTTCAATAATGGAGGAAAATTCTTTGATTACTGTTCCTCTGTGTGATTCTTTTCAGATCACACATTCTCCTTAAATGAAGACTCACACAAAAAGAGTAAGAAAATACATAATACTAAAGGAAGGATAACTTCAAAATTATATTTTGGAGTGGGGATTATTGTGGTGTTACCACAAACTTTTTTTTTTTGGCAAGAAAACTGCGCTTCAAGGGAACAGCTACCTCTGCCTCAGGATCAGTTAAAGCATTCAGCTGCAGCCCACAGGCATTTATGAAAAGATGTTTTTTTTCTCTCCCATTCCCATTTTGCTGGTTTTCCAGTTGGCAGCTGCAATCTATAAATATCTGGGGAGATGATTAGTCTGAACGATGAGTCTGAAAGACTCACAAATGAAATAATTGCACCACATCTGTGCAGAGCTCTGCAACAGAACTTCTAATGCCAGCACTGGGCACAGAAGGGGACAAATCCAAGATGAGACCAAGACCTGTTTCACTTCTTTGTTTCTGTAATGAAGCTGTTCATACTGCATGGTTGCTGTTTTTAAGGGTTTCATCCTAAAAACACTGCCTTCTAAAAAGCCCAGGATTTGGTCCTGCTTTCTGTTACCAGCCTGATTTTTCTTCGTGTGTGTTTGTAGAAATTCAGCTGCTTCCACGACTTGGAAAATCCCATATCTCCAAGAACTGTTCATACACCACCCTGCCTTTCTAATAATGTTGTTGTTGGCCTTGCTCAGACGACTGAGTCAGAAAAAAATTTGCTGTTGGTTTCCACGCTGCCTCTCGCTGTATTGATTTCTGTGCTGTGGTTTGTGATTCCTGCTCTTGTTCCCTGGTTCCCAGGGCTGCCTCACTGCAGGGAGCAGGGCTCTGTTGCAAAGGCCATGGAATGCCTCCACTTGGCATTGGCTTTTCAAAAGCCTTTCTCTCTGCTTTCTCAAGACCTACAACAGGTTTTAGTTTCAACTGCCCACTCGCAGAGTTTTCTTACAGAAGAAGAAAAAAAAAAGGAAGAGGAAAAAAAGTGATTTCCCAGCATTGAAATCACCTTGCTTGAAAAGCTGCTAAAACTCAAGTGTGCACTGAAGTGTATTTATTATCTGTTTTATAAATGAAGACAGAGAAGTTCTGGTGTTGTGAGATGAGGTGATTTTCATCAAACTCAGAATCATTCAGAATCGCCTTCAGATGTTATTAAATTCCACCACCACTCCATGTGGTCTTACCTCAGTGAGGTTTGAGAGGTTTCTAACTTCTAAATTCGAGACAAAAATCACAACTCAGCCACAACTGAAATATCAAGTTTCGACTTGTGAAAATCTGTATCACTACACTGCTTTTCTTCTCTCATTCCTTCCACAATCAAGATTTTCTGTATACATTGCCTGAATCAAAATTTATGGCTCTTCCATTGCTCTGACGGATCTTTGAGCTGGCTTCACTCCCCATTATTTTAACCTTTTAAAAGTCTTGGTTTTGAGCTCATTCTCTGTTTTGTAATAAGAAACCCCATGGAGCATGTGGTAGATATTTGAACAAAACTGGGAATTACTGAGGAGCAAGCAAATACCTCATTAGAGCAAATTTAATGGGACAGAAAGGGAAGTTCTTCACAAAGAACATGCAAATACACCTGAAAAAGATGATTTCTCATTCTCCCACACCTGCAAGTACAACAACCAATTCAAGAACAGCAAAGATTGCTATCAAGACATATTCTCCCTCCCATCAAATTGGTTTCTATTTCCATTTACATTACACAGGAAGAGTTAGTACTTCCAGCAGCAAGGGTTGTTTGGAGATTGTCCAGACAAAAATATAATTTAAGTCTTGATTTTGAATGGAATTAATTCAAGGTAGAGGAACAAAGAATCTGGAAGCTAGCATCAAATTAGGGGAAAAAAAATTCACAAGAAAAATGAAAAGAAATTAAATAAGGAATAAGCTGATGAGGTTTTTAGGTTCCTGAAGTTCCCTGCTTGTTGCCCAGAGTAGACAGTCCAAGAGACAAAGGAAAGAATGAACTCTTGCGACTAAATGCAACCCTTCATAGTCAAGGCAAAATTGTGAAAAATTCTCTTTCTGTGAAAAATTCCCATGTCTTCCAGTGCCATTAGACATATTCATAGATTAATAGAAACTTAGTGAAAAATGGAGTGCAATCTTGTTAATTAGTCAATGAGGTGCCATCGTTATATCTCATTTGTCCATGCTGAGTCACCACCAAAACCACGTTTGCTCACACAGGCAGCTTTTGGGTCATCCATCACCAGCTAAACCCTAATTCACAATTTCCCCAAGTAGATGCATCCTAAATCACTCCTGAGCTCCCTCCTGACAGACTGCTGACATACAAAACCAACACACAGCCTTAACCTCCAATTTGCTGTCTGGGAAGACAAGGAATATTTACAGAAAACTCTCACAATCAGCCACATCCTGCCACGTGTGGAGGCTCCAGCAGCACCACTCTCAGCTAAAAACTCAGCAGAGACACAAAAACACGACAGGCAGAGCCCATGCAGGCACCATTTGGGTGGGAGGAACAAACCTCACGAGGAACTGAGATCCTTTGGAAGTAAACAGATGTAAATAATTCCCTGAGCATTCATGAGCTGCTTTCAAGAACTGGCTGGGAAAGGGAGAACAAACACCAGCACAGTGCAGCAGCCCACATTTCACCTGATTGAAAAGTAATGCATTAAGTAGTGAGTGTCAGTGTGAAGTCTTGCCTTTCCCAGTGCCTGTGACAAGCTCATACAAACATTCAATCTAATGGTCCTTGACTAGCAAGCAAGGCTCTTCGGTCTGCCAAGCAATTCTGCAGCCTGGATTTTCACACCAAAAAAATGGGATTTCTTTGAAGCCTGAAGCATGGAAGGAATAGCAACCCTCGGGGACACATGTCTGTTGAAAAAAAGGCATTTTTTTCAGAATGTTGAGAGCAGAACAAGCAATTTCATAGAATTATGGAGTCATGGTTTGGGTTTGAAGGAACCCTAAAGCTCATCCAGTTCCACCCCCAGCCATGGGCAGGGACAACTTCCACTGTCCCAGGTTTCTCCAAGCCCCATCCACCCTGGACTTGGACAATTCCAGGGATGCAGGGGCAGCCACAGCTGCTCTGGGAACCTGTGCCAGGGCCTCACCACCCTCAGAGGGAAGAATTTCTTCCCAATATTTAATCCAAACTTGCCCTCTTTAAAGCCTGACCATGGCCCTTCTCCATTAGAGGAAGCAGTCAATGTATGTCCTGTGTGTGCAGGTTCCTCCTGGGGACTTCAGATCTGTTTATTTAAAATGAGACACACATCAAACAAAACAGATGACAAAACAGATAATGCAGATTTCACTCCATATTCAGAAAATATTTGAGCTGGGCAGATTTCTTGATGTCCCCTACCCCAACCACTCTGCTCAAGCAGGAGCACCTACAGCAGCTGAAGGTTTTGAATGTCTCCAAGGATGGGCACTCCAGAACCACTCTGGGAAGCCTGTTACAGTCTTGGACCACCCACAGAGTAAGGAGTCTTTCCTTACATTTAAAAGCCATTTCCAGTATTTCTGTTTGTCCCCATGACCTTGTGTCCTGTCACTGAACACCACAGGGAAGAGCCTGGCTCCACCTTCTCCCCTTCCTCCCATCAGGAGAAGTAAATACACATTCAATCTGAAAGGTAATTTCAGAACAAATATTAGAACATATTGCCTCAACATTTCTACTTCAAGGGGTTGATTGAGCACACAGGTCTGCAAACAGACGCTGCCAGCTTGGGAATTCAAATTCACAGAGTAATGCATTCATATGATGTTTCAAAATAATATTTCATTTATATACCCACAACCAATAAAAATGATAACAAGCCCTGAATTTATTGTAGCCCCTCACCATGTTGGTTGGTTTTAGGTTTGGGTTTTTCACTAATAAACAGAACAAATGGCAAAGCTCACCAGAAAAACACACAGAAGCTTTAGAGCTTAATTGGCTTCTACATTTGGGTCAGCAAATGTTCCTGCTACAAAGCCAGTGAGGGATTCTTGCAACCTATTCATGTTTCTCACCAGCACAACAGCAGCTAAAAAGATAGGCAACCATGGCTACCATCCTGGGATCAGCAAACTTCTTTTCACAGCTGTAAATATTTGTAGTCGAGCCAATTAGAGGCAGCGTGGTTTTGTCAGCATTGCCTAGGAAACGTCGATAGCTCCTCCAAAGAATCCCCCCCTCTCCTGATCCTGCTGGAGTTTATTGGGCAGTGGAGGGGCTGATGGTGCCTCCTCCACACACAGAGCTAGAACTAGGTGAGAAACTGGCTAAGGCAAGGAATAAAGCTGCTCCTGCAGGCACTGAGCTCCTCAGCTCTCTGCTGGGACCATGGAACCAGCAGGGAGGCAGCTGGGGATGATCCCAGACTGTGAGATTCGTTTTAAACTAAATGGAAGATTTCAGGTTCCTTTTGTACATCTTGTTTGTATGAAAACCCTGTTCTGAGCAAATGCCTTGCAAGGGCATTTGGGCACTGATGCATCTACTCTCAGGGGAATTCTACAAGCAAGAGAGCCATGTGTATAAAGCCATGGATAAAAGTGGTTTCTTTTTCTTCTGAGTGTAAAGAAGTAATGGATAAAAGTGGTTTCTTTTTCTTCTGAGTGTAAAAGCAAGCCTAACCTCATAAATCTGGGAAAATTTTAAAGAGCTAATACCTTACGTCTTTCTATGCAAGGTCCCCCCAAAACACGAGGCACCTACAAGCAACATCCCTCAGCTACACATTTTTCAAAACTAAGGAGTCTGTGTGTCCTGTCAGTTTTAAGGAGTATTTACCCTGTGTAAACATCTTTGACTTCCACTTGTCAGGCACTTCACTGATGTTCAGGACAAAATCTTGTTCATGCTGCAAAAAGGTGAAGGGTCCAGCACATGAAGGGTGGCAGATGGTAATCCCAAAATGGGTTACAGAGTTATAGAATCCAAAAATCATCCAAGATAATTGATTTTCCAAGAGTTAACCCAGTGTTGCCATGTTCACCACTAAACCTTGTCCCCAGGTGCCACATCAAAACACATTTTGAAGTCTTCCAGGGAAGTTTTGTGCCATGTGCATGAAAGGACATTTGAAAAATGTCCTGTTAGCTACACACTAATATCTCCTCTTTGATTTTTAGAAGCTCTTCAGAAGATTCCCCAGATCCATAACAGTTTTTCCTGGCAAACCACTTGAATGTGCTGCAAGCACATGGAGCACATGGAGTGGCTCTCCTTGAGCTCCATCTCAGTTCTCAGCTCCTCCTTTGAGGGTTTTCCTCTTTAAAGAGATGAACATCACTCATGGAAGCTGCCAGGTGAGCAGAGGAGCAGGGCTGAGGTTCCCCACAGGAGCCTCGTTGTGTTGGGTGAGTTATGGGATTGTGGATGAATCCTGGGGATCGCTGCACTGTTCTAGCACGAGGAAAGGGCAGCTGAACCCAGGGCAAGCACAGTGCAAAGGCTGACATCTCTGCCCTGCTACAGCAGATTTTAGTGCCAGGCATCTCTCTCTGCCCTGCCCAGCCCTGCAATCCTCAGCAGGTAACACAGGTATGGCACAAAAGAAAGAAAGCATGAAAAAACAAGTTAAACACCCCTCAACTTGTAAAAACATCCCTAAAGCCTTTCCTAATTCTCAGTGAAGTTGTCAAACTTGCTTCTTGTGCAAGCATTTTGGAAGCTGGTTAATATCTCTGCCTGATGCACAGATTGGAACTTCCCAGTTTTCCAGAGGGAAGCAGCCAGCAAGCAGCACAGCAGCAGAAGTACCGAGTGTGGTCAGTGGAGTCTCTGGAGCCTGAGCTGACCCCCTGTGTTGTTTTAGAGTCTCTGTGTCCCAGCCCAGCACCAGAGAAAGAGTCAGGAGACTCTTCTGTTGTCTCCAGAGGTGTTTATTTTATCTCATCTCAAAGTTCTTTCCCTGCCCAGCCCAGGTCCGTTCAGCAGCTCAGCCCCAGGCACACTGCCCACCCCTGGGGTGGGATTATCTTTTTATACTATAAACTACAGAAACATTATTTACAATTATCTTCCAATACCTATCACTTCTATTGTACAGTCTGGTTCTACTCTAAACCAATCTAAAAGTGCCAATATTACCCAAAAGATGGATGCAGGAAGAAGGAGAAAGAAGGACAGAACATGCCCAGGTTCATCCATCTTGACCCCAGACCCTTATTATAAACAATCTTAAAATTCTACTTTTTCACCTTATAATAATCTAACTTGTACTCTACTTATTTTTGTGATTTGTAATTCTTCATGTAAGGGTGTTAATTTTTCCCAGGGAGAGAAATCAAAGGCACAGGGGTTCTGGGCTCTGTGCCAAGGTTCCTGAGCCCCTGCTTGGGTCTCAAACCATCCAGGGAAGGCAGAGGAATGTCCTGGGTTCCCAGACAGAGCTCTCAGAGTGAGAGGTGAAGGAGCAGGAGCCACAGGCTCCCTGCTGACACAGAGGAACACGTCTGCTTTTCCAGACAAGTCGTGCAGTTGTTTACTGTCAGCTGGGATAACAGGATCATTGCTCAGGCACCCCAGGATGCAAACATCATCCACTTGCAGGAACAGAAAGGTGACAGCTCACACTGTGATAACCACACTGCTACCTCATTTCTCATGCTGTTACATAAATTCTCGGGAGGATAATGGGCAATAGACTTGCTCAAAAGACTAAAAAAATTTCTGGGGTGTCAGTGAATCAGGATTAGGTTAGCATAATTCTGTAGTCAGGCAGATTCAGAGGGAACTGAAAAATAGATACCTCCAGATTTAGCAGCCTAACTAAAGGCTTGATGCCATTGGAAATCTCCTGCATGCAATCTGGGAATTCCCATTCACTCAGTTCATTAGCATGGAAGAGCAAATATCTTGGAACAAAATGGAACATAATCTGCTTCATCTGAAAAACACAGTGCCAAGCAGTGCTGCCTCAGATCTTGACAAATCAGTGTTTTTTGGATCACAAAGATAAAACAGTCAAGAGCCTCATGTACAGCACTTTTTGTCCATAGCAGAATATTCAATGACATGATGGTAAAGCCATTATCAAATCAGAGGTGAGAGAATTGCTGGTCCATTAATTACGCCAATAATTGAGCTCGTTACAGATCATGGTGCTGTGTTGCCAAATGACTCAATAAGACTATAAAGAAAACAGAAACTCAATTCCAGTCAATGTCATCCATCTGAAAAGCTCGTGCAGGGAGCAGTTCATATGAAAGTTCACATCCAAAACCATGAGCAAAATTTTATTGTGCCAAAGTCCTGCAGAACAAAGTGAAAGGTAGAAGAACTTAACTTTTATGGTTATGATCTCACTCTATCCAGACACCAGAAGGTTAAAATCAGAAGATGGGGGAAAGAATTGTATCATTTACCATCTAATTCCAGGTTTTCACTAATTTCTAATCTATGTGATAGATTTGCAGTAGGATTTTGTGCCAGAAAGAGTATTTCCCAAATTTTCACCGGGATTTGCATGTTCTCCATAAGTTCCTCTTCCCTTCTGACATAGATGTCCCATTAGCAAGGTCTAGTGCTCCTTCTCTAAATAGAGTTATGAAGCTTTAACAATGGAAGGAGCTCTTGGGAAGGTGAATCATGGAATAATTTAGGTTGGAAAAGACCCTTAATATCAAGTCTAAGATTTAACCTAACACTGTCACATCCACCACTAAAACAGGTCCCTAAGCACCACATTCACATGCCTTTTGAATACTTCCAGGGATAGTGGATGGCTTTATCTGCCTGTAGGACATGATCCACTTTGGTTCCCTCACACACATCAAAACTGGGAGATCAGCCTCAGTATCACTACTGAGCAGTGTGTACAGGACTATTTTATTTACTTTCAAAGGCATTTATTTTTCAATTGGGAATTCCACAATTCCTATCATCCCATTTTCAGCAGCTCTAATTTACAACAGAAGAAAAGCCATAGCAAACTCTCCCTGGAGCTTGCACTGGTGATGCTGGGGTGTCCCAGCTTCTATTTTGCCTTATTGCTGAAAAACACCTCCCTTGTGCTAACCCAGACTTTTTCTTTTTAGACAGGATCCAACCTGTGGATCACAACAGGATCCAGATGAACCTGGGAAAAAATATTCTGGAAAATAGAAACTCAACCAAACCATGAGCAAACCACTGAGGTGCTATCACGGAAGCCACTGGGGGTGTGAAGGTCAGACAAGCAGTGCAAAGAGAGACAATGGGAGAGAGAGAGCAGATAAATCAGGAGAGAGCTCTGAGTTTGCATGGAATGAGTTTAAAAGCTTGCTATCTTGTGATGTTCAAAGGTGCTCCTGCCTCTGCAGAGCCACTGCTTCTCTTTCTGTTTGCCCAGCCTCTCCTAAAGGCAGTCCAACCAATTTTATTTAAAATAAAGCCATTATAAAAGGGTTTTTTTTTTCATATTTGATTGTCATGCTTTTGTAATGAACCAAGATCTGACACTTCCCATGTGCTCTGCTCTCTTTGTGCTGCACAGAGAAACAGAACTGGGAGTAGCAAGGGAAAAGAGGGGGTAAACACAATGAGATAATCATTTAGGTTGGAAAAGACCTCTAAGACCATCAAATCCAATTATTAATCCATCACTGCCTGCACATCACATCAACAACTGCATTTCAAGAGGAGAACCCAGATCCTCTCAGTTACTGCTAGGATTCATTCTGGATTATTTTATGCAAAATGCACCTCTTACTTCACTCATTTTTTTCACATTACTGAGAAAGAAAAGAAGAAAAGACATAGGAAAGCAGAGTGCACACTGTAACAGCACTGCCCTTTGCAAAAATACCTCCCACCTCCCTCTGGGACTGTCATTAGACAGCAGTTTGTGACACAAAAATTTCTCCCAAATCTACTTTCTCGCCTTTCAAAAGTAAGGGCTCCATTTCCAAGCCTGCCAGTTCCCTCATCCTCAAGAACCTCTCTGCTATAATCAGCCAATTTTCCAGACTTGAATTTTCTTTAAATAATAGGCAGAGATGCCACAGATGCTCTTTCAAGCATTTTCCCCCCTGTAATTTTAAAATCTCAATTTAATTTTTCAAAGTCTTATAAAACATGATAATGCTGGGTAAATTGTGACCCACTGTACGCAGCAGGACAGACTAGAGGCTGGTAATTCTCTAAAAGTATTGAAGACTCAGAGCAAGCTCAGAAGTTGGCTAAGGATTGAATTTTAGGCACTGGTTCATGTACTGAAACTTGAATTTATATCAAATTTATTCTTAAGAGAATTGAGAGGTAGAAGAACAGGGGCATCACTAGTGTCTTGCAGCAAAATGAACAAATTACACAAACAGTTTTTTTGCAATCTACTTTAGTTTGAGCTATATTCAGTTTTTGGAAGGTAAGAACTATAAAATAAAGGCCACTCTGAATACACCACCTTGCTGAGTCCTGCTGCACTTTGATTTTCTCACGTACATCTCTACCTAGGGGTTCTTCCATGCTACTGATTCTCACAGCTTGTGTGACTACAAGGAGCTTGATCTCATCATCATTCAGCACCAACTGAAAGCAGTAACACTGTTCAAAGTAATTTTCCCCATCAGTGATCTCCCACAAGCAGTTTATTAAAGATAATTTTCAAATAGTGGAATAATAAATGCTCTTTCCATCAAATTCCTGCTAGCAAAGGCTTTATATTTCCATATTTCCATGTTGATAAAGTATCATGGGTCTTTCAAAAAGGCTGTAAACACTGGTACAGATTTATCTCCCAAATTCTCTCTCTCTCTCTCTTTCAACAACTTTGTCCTCCAAGGTGCACTTGGACTATCCTATAAACCTTTTTCAGAGCAGGAATATATGGATAAGTGAACAGTTAAATTAAAAGTTATGCACAACTCAGTTATAAGTGCATGTTCTCCCTCATGAACAAAGCGGTGTTCCTCTGGGCTCAGTAAAATCAGTGTATCAGGATGTTAGTTCCTACTCCTTGCATTCCTTCAGAGCAGGGAAACCTCTGAAAGCTGCTGCTCTTCTCTCAGCTCTGGTAGGAAATCAGTTTGAGTTGCGTGCTGCTCCACATCTGAATCCACACCTTGAGGATGAGGAATCTGGGCTTCCAGAGGGTAATGGAGAAGGTCCAGGAACTGCTACACCTGCCTGGATCCACTGTTCCAAGCAAAGTGACCAGCAAAAAAAACCATTATTGATTTCCAAGGTACTGTATATATATAAATATATAAATGTATGCATGGTGTGATTGTTGGAGCTGACCTGTACAGGGCCAGGAGTTGGCCTTTGATGATCCTGGTGGGTTTCCTCCAACTCAGTATATTCTCTAATACGCAGGAGACAGCAAACCAAAGACAGGGGGATCCTACAAGCGTGAGGGGGTTCCTCCCATGAGCCGGCATTTTATATTCTCTGCTCACCAGGCACTGCTTGGACTTGGTGTCAAGACTAGAAAAGATTTGTCTCCCTCATGGAATCCTCTACCTGTTAGAAAGCCTTGAGAATAACACTGCAGACAGCCAGGAACCATCTCCTGGAAAATGACACTGCAGAGATTCTTCCAGTACTTTTATTTTTCATCAGCTCCATTTGAAAATTTGTGCTGTGCTGTAATGGCTTTCATGGTTCATTATTCCATCCAGTTGTACAGCACAGTGAATCCCATAATAACAGCTCCCAACACTTCAAAATTAACTTGTTCTCCTTGTCATGTCTGATGGCTTTTTTAGATTGCTAGTTAATAATAATCCTAGGCAACAGCATAAATATTCTCACAAAAAAAAAAAGTAAAACGAGCATGTTTTTCCTCCATGCTCAGTGCTCAGACTGTGCATCCTTTTTCCCCCTGTGAATTCAAAGCATTTGAAGTTTACTGACCCTGTTAGCACAACTCTGCTGGGAGCCACACTTTAAAAGTGAAAATATCTAACTGCACATATCGATTCCGCAGCCCACGGGTGTTCTGAAAAGCTGAATTAGCTTTGGGGAAAAGTTAACCTTGTCACTGCAGAGTGACAAAGCAAAAACTCACTGGTTAAGCTCAGCACTGGCTCTGTCACCCTCTGAAGCAGAGGAAAGCAGAGGCTGTCAGTTGGGAAATTGGAAGAAAAATAAAGTGATGTGCGGAAGGAGAAGCTGAATGACAATCAATCAAGGGCTGAGCTAGGGGAGTCAGGATGGGAACAGCAAAAAAATTGCCATGAGGAGAAAATGGGAAAAACATACACTGGGATGCAAAGCAGAGGTGAACTGGATGAAGAGTGCAAAGAGATTCATTTATACCTTGGCAAAAAAATTAAAAATTAGCCCTTACTCAGAGCACAGCATGGCAGAGAATCTGATCAATACCCAACACACAAACTTCTGAAAAGAGCAAGTGTTGCAGGCACTGCCAACAGATTTTTCTCTACATATGCTGCTTTTTGGTGGCTGAGGATGCCAGCTCAAGAGGAGTGTTGGGAGATGAAGCTTTTGCTTCTGTGCTCGCTTTGGAGATGAGGGAAGAAGCTGTGGAAAATTCCTCAAGCCACAGGAACGGCCATTGTCAAAGTTAGAATTAGGATTAATGCCCACCTGGCCCTCACCCTTCAGCTCTGCCTCATTTTGTTTTCCCACACAGCCACAGGTTTCCCAAAAGAATCCAGTCACCATTGCCACAGGATTAATCTCCAGTCCATCAAGACTGATCTGGAAGAATATAATTTATAATGTATTGATTATAGCCTTGATCCACTGGTTCAATGAGCCATAGGAAGAAAGTGGAAGAAGAAAAAGGTGGTTTGTGGAAGCTGGTTTCTGAAAGACAAAAATAAATGAAAATAAAAATAATCAAAATCAAGTCACTCTGGAACCCTAAAATATTAATATCAAATGGCAAGTACATGTTCCAGGACAGCTTTGTGTCCTAGGGCTGGATTTCTACTCCTGAAGTGAAGAAAAATTTAAAATTCAGAGTTTCTCAAAGAAATGAAAAAGCTTTTTACTCCCAGCCAGGCAAGCAGAGCCAGTGGCAGGCTGGATATAAGGCAGAACGAAAACCTGCCATATTTTCTTTATGACCTTTCAAACACAAGGGGTGACACGATTTTCTCCCCAAAATCATGCACACCTCTGGAGCAATGTCCCTTCTAAAGAAGGCACATTAGTGCCTAGAAAACACTG
This sequence comes from Turdus rufiventris, assembly GCA_013186435.1. NCBI lineage: Eukaryota > Metazoa > Chordata > Aves > Passeriformes > Turdidae > Turdus > Turdus rufiventris. The sequence goes on along the minus strand of PYHW01009766.1, from coordinate 1,020,762 downwards.
GAACATTGGTATGGCTTATTTCCTTCCTGTGGGGCTAAATTTGGGGTTTATGCTGGAAATGGTGTGATCATTCTGGGATGGTTTTGTTGTGGCTGAGCAGAGCTTGGACAGAGCCTTTTGTGCCACCCCACTGTTAAGAACAAGTTCCTAAGTTTGTTCAGTTTTCGTGTTAATTGTTAATGTTAAATTCTAAGCCTTACCCTGTTCTGATTCCTAATTAATGTTAATTGCTAATGTTAAATTATTGCCCTCACTCTGTTCCGGTCCCCAATTGTCTCACCTCTGTGCCCTTCCCTTCCATTGGGTAATGCTGCTGCTGCTCCCCTGAAATGGTGCCTGGGAGGAGGGTGACATCATCGAACTGTATGCAAATTAAAGGGGCGCAAAGGACACTGGGATACTATTTGGAGTTAAAACCCCTTCAGACAATGAGTCCAAATGACATCTGGAACTGAGACTAGTGTCTCCAGGTTGGGAAAACAGTGCAGAACACAAATTTATCATTCCAAGGTGTTTTGAATTCATTGCCATGACCTAAGTAGCATCCTACCAACATAACCTCATCGACTATGAGCCAACATTGATTTCCTTGGGATTCTCATTAAGGATGGAAGCCCCAGCTCTGTCTAAGAAGACAAATCTGCACTCCCTCTCTTGCAGCTCATCCATCGGGAGCAGTGGTGGTGCGTGTAACCCCCTGAGCTCCCCATCCAAGCTGATCTTTCAATAAAGGCCTTACAAAGGAGCTGCTCTCCTGGCCCAATTTATTTCACCACCAGCGATGGGGTCAGGGGTGCGCAGGGAACTGGGAGGGGAAACAGCTGGCATAGCTGGCCCCAGCTGATAGAAGGGATATCCCAAGCCATGTGGCATCAGGCTCAGCAATAAAACTCAGGGAAAGGTTGTCCAGGGATAATTGCCTGGGGACTGGCTGGGCATCCATTGGTTGGTGGCTAGAAACTTAATGCAATGTGATTTTGGTACTTCTGGAGCAGACTGTGAGGTCTCAGTGGCCATGTTCAGTGTTTGGTAAGCAAGAAAGGCTCCTGTGTGAAGGTTTCCTTCTCTCCACAAGCTCCCCTTTGCCTCACCTCAAGGAATGTGATCCTGCCAAGAGAAGGGCACATGGGAAAAAGCTGATGCTGCTTGAAAGCATTTAAAAAAAAAACAGTGACAGTGATAAACAGAAAGAACCAGACATGACAAAGGTGTAAAATGTGTTTTGCTGTGGGGTTGGATGGAAAAGATTTTGTATGTGGACTGCATTTTCATTCCCCCTCAGGACAGAGAGTGAAAACATCACTGTAAATTCTAATTGAAGTGACAGGTGTAGTTGAACCACATGTTGTGCATTCACAGGTGTGAAAAATACATGAATTAATACTCACACCAGGCTTGTGACAGAGACCAGTGTGGAAATACACAGTACATGCAACATGGGGTGTCCCTACAGGAATTATCTGCAGAGGTGTTGGATGTTACACACATCTGTACACAATGAAGGTATCTTTTCAAGAAGTCCAAGAACTGAAGAGAGATTTCCTTCATTTCACTGCCCAGAATAAAGAGTGAGTCTGTACCCAATCCCAGAATCACAGAATGGTTTTGAAGAGACATTTAAAGATCATTCAGTTCCCATCCCCTGCCATGATCAGGAATGCCACCCACCACATCAGGTTGCTCAAGGCTCCACAAAACCCAGCCTTCAAAACTTCCAGGGATGGGGCATCCCCAGTGTTTACAGGCAGCATATTGCAGTGCCTCACCACCCTCATATTGAAGAATTTGTTTGTTATAACTAATCTAAGGCATGAGAAAGGGGCACAGGAGTCACTGAGCTCAGCTGGTTGGAGCCAAGGATGCAAAAATGCCAAGATTGCTGCTCCATTGTAAGGTTGGACTCAATGACTCTTGTGTCCCTTGCAGCTCAGAATATTCTGTGATTCTGTCATAATTTTGTAATGCATGCGTAAACTTGGAGGACAAATAATAAATAGATAAATGCTTCCTGTTCCAGGGTTGTTTTCCTGTCCAGTGATAACACGGAACTGCTGTGTTTTGTGACTCCTGTCTTTAGTGATTCTAAACTAAATGAGGAGAGACTTAGATTACAGTCAGTTTTATGGATGTTTTCCAGGCACAAGACATTGCAGCCCACATTGCTACTATAGTGAAGGAAAACAGCTCTGACACCTTGCAGTTTGTGCCATCTGATTTTCATGGCCCAATTCCCTTTGCAAGGGAAAGGAAAAGGAAATGCACTGGCAATGTCTGCAGAACTTTATGTTTTGTAAGGCCTTTACGAGATTTTTTTTGGAGGGGGAAAGCAATCGAGGCAATGATGGGAATTTTGCAAGCAAACTTCTGCAATCAGACTGTAGCCTAGCAACATCAGCAACCCAGCATCCAAAAATTTTATCCAGCACACTGGTGAATTCAGCAAGTCAGACACTGGGGGAAAGTGTGTGGCTGGTGTCAGCTCTGTTTTTCTGTAAATTAGCGTTGATAATATCTTTCAAATCCCTTATCCATGAAGAAGAGCCTCTCACAAAGCTGGGAGGAGGTTTGCTATTTATCACCACATTGCTGCACTCCTGGAGCGGAGGAGCACATTTTACTGACAATTCTTTGCCTTTGGAGCAGTATCGCTGTTTTTGGAGGAAGAAACTCCCCAAAATTTCTGGCAGGGAATTTTTCGTGGCTAAACTTTGGATCCTAAAATTAAACTCTGGGGAGCCTGGGGAAAAAAAAAAAAATTTAAAAATTTATTTTTTGCCAGTGAACTTCAGGTGGCTGGAAAATAGAACACATCAGCAGACCGGAGAGACAGCCATGAAGAGATCAAAGCCTGCCTGGTGACTGGTTATGAGCAGGGTTCTTCAGGGGTGACACAGATTAAAATTGCAGCTAGAGCTAGACAGCCCCCAGCATGGGTGAAGCTGTGGAAATTACCTGGTGTTAATTAACCATGACTCCAAGGAGGCTTTAGCTCTCAGGAGTGAAAACATCAGCATGAGATCTATACAGAGAGCTACCCAAGGGATGGACAACAGCTCCTTGTGCTTAAAACAGCAACTTCAGGGAAAAAAAGCTGACAAGATGCATTTATGCATTGCACAAAACATAATCAAGATTCAAGCTGCCAGTTTTATTCTCAGTGCTGTTCAGAATTCGAAGTGCATTTTGGTGTACATGATCATGTTGCTTCAAAGAGCATCTGTCTTTTAGCTTTTTGTGCTCCAAGGAGTGCATTTCACACCAGAGAGATTCTGTTAACTGCTGTCGCCTTTAAGGCTGTAAAAAGATCAGGTGGATAATCTGGCATTTTAATTTTTTTTTTTAATATTCTTTTGAAATATTGGCAACTCCTCATTAGATCACAGGCTATTCTTCCTCTTCATTGACTTCACAACACTGGAAACTGGAGGGACAATGTAAATCCCTTTTCTGTTAGTTCAAGGAGGAAAATAAAAAACATTCACTTTCAGGATTTTTTCTGACAGATTTAGTTATGCTAAAGACATCTTGAGAATCCTTTTGTAACTCTAACTGTTCAGAATGCATATTAAAAGGAAGGAAAAATAAATGAGACTGTATTTTCAAGGCCATAAAAGCAAACAATATGTAAATTAAAAGCAAAATGCTGATCATACTCTAGGTATGTAATACGCCTCAAAAAAAACCAATAACCTCAATTAACATCAGAAATAAGGAACTAATGATTAAAAAAAAATTAAAATGAAGCAAAATTGATAAATGGGATTCTAGGTGTAGGTGTAGTGCCTGGGGAAAAATAACTCCAGGCATGAGAGGAGGTTGGGGGGGTGATGATGGAGAGCATGGGGGTCATGGTTGGCCAGCAGGTCAATCCCAGAGTGTCCAAAAACGTCACTGGGATCCTGGAATTCACTGGGAAGAGTGACCAGCAGGTCAAGAGTGACCCTGCCCCTCTGCTCTCTCCTGGACCGGTGTCCAGTCATGACGGGGAGGTTGGAGCATCTCTGTGCTCCCACTGTGACACAAATTCCCTCCATGCAGGGAGCAAAGGCAAAGCCTCCCTGTTTTCATTGCTCTTCCTGGGAGTTCTCCCTTTTTGAGGATGTTGCTGTGAGCAACAGAAAAGGAAGGATCTTAATGAGGAGCATTTATTGCAAATGAAAGGAAGCAGCCTCTGGACTTCAAAGGTCATTTTTGGAACAGCTCTGCTAGGGGAGGAGCAGGGTGGAAAAGCTCTTCTTCCTGAGCCCTCCAAACACACAGGTAGGAAAGGAGAAAGGAATGGAAAAAAATGTGATCATATGGCAAGAAATGCAGGAAAAGGCTTAATTGGTGAGCAAAAAGAAAAGCAAATAAACAAACTTGTTTATTGTTGGAAAAAAAAAGGATATTTTAAACTTTATACTGTACCAAAGAACAAAGTCAGCTCCATGTCCCCAAAAAGACAATATCCTGTGGGTAAGCTGAGAATATACTTGACTGAAATAATCAAAGTGAAGATGAAATTCCGAGATGGCACTGTGAGTCAGGAAGTCTGTAATGTCTGGTGATTCCAGAGACTGCAGATGTCCCCCAGGGTACACTGTGAGCAGCAGGAAACACACCCAGGAGCTCAGTGTGAGGACTCAAATGGCAATAACCGGCTGATGGTTTAATTTTTGCTATGTTGAAGAAAATGAGAGGCATTAAAGGCAATAAGTTACTTTTTTCTTCTTGGCCAGGATGTATAGAGGCTGACACTCAAGAGTGTCAGTGATAATGATGTTTGTCACTTCCTTTTTCCAATTCCTTTTTCCCAGCATGACTCCTTGACTTCTTCAGTGTTTCCCTGTGTTTGAACTCCTGGCTGGTTTCTAAGGAGCCTTGATTTGGAATTATTTTTAATATTCAAGAGCTTTCACATTTCTAACAGGCTTCTTTTTCTTTACTTCTCATTAAAAATCATTATATGAAAAAAGATCATTTTGATATTTT
>PYHW01009766.1:988518-1002603 GCA_013186435.1 Turdus rufiventris | reverse complement strand
CTTCCTTCCTTCCTTCCTTCCTTCCTTCCTTCCTTCCTTTCCTTTCTTTCCTTTCTTTCTTTTTCTTTTTCACACCTCTCACCCCTAGTTTTACACACAGTATTTTTTACAGAGGTCAGTAACACTGATAAACAAAGTAAGGAGTGGAAAATGAAGTACAAACCTGTCAGGTGATAAATTCATTCTTTAAGCACATCAGAAGCTGCACAGATTATGAGATGACAAAGCATTATTTTCACATGTCCTAACTTCAATCAAGAACTCTTTCCTTCCTAATTTCATTCTAAGATCTCATTTTCCACTCCTCTTCCAACACTGCCAGATTAAGGGCCACAGGGAAAACCTCCAACTTCCAGATTCACTTCTTTAATAAGCACCCACCTTTAACAAAAATGAGCTTTTATTATATGCCAAAGGCCTCGCTTAAAAATCACAGAATCAAACAATTTTTTGGGTTGGAAAAGACCATTAAGAAAATCGAGTTCAACGATTATCCCAGAACTGACAAAGCCACCACTAAGCCATGTCCCCAAGTGCCACATCTTTTAAATCCCTCTAGGGATGGTGACTCCACCACCTCCCTGGGCACTGCCAGGGCTTGACCCCTCTTTTGATGAAAATTTTTCCATTTCCTCTGGGTTTATCACTGGGAGAAGAGACTGACCCCACCTGGCTACAACCTCCCGTAAGGGAATTGTAGAGAATGAGCAACAACATGGAGGAATAGGACACAGATTCACACAGAAATTACAGACATAGTTTGATTTCCACCCACTGTAGCAGTGAATACACCATGAAAGGGAAGCAACAGCAAAAAAAAAAAATTAAAAAAAAAAAAACCAAACCAAAACAAACAAACAAAAAAAAAAAATCCTAACCCAAACACTTCAGCTTGACAAAAAGAAGAAAGTTCAAGTTCTGAGGCAGAATACTAGCATCATGGAAAAGACTGGTTTTTTCCTCATAAGAGGATAAAACCAAGTTACCTCAAGAAATAAGCCCAGAGCAAATATCATGTATTACCAACAGATTTAAAATCCTCTCTTCCTTTCCTCCCAGGCATCCTGTGTATCATGCATGTAAAATGCATGAGGCGTTTTGCCATCTGCATTGTAAGCAAGAACAAAGATTTGGGAAGTGACTGTTCCCCTGAAATCAGCACTGCTGAGGCTGCACCTTGAATCCCCTGACAGGGAAGATGTGTGCTGATGTCTTTACAAACATTTCCATGGTGAGGGGAGGGGTGTGAATGGCATTGAAATGGGGTTAATGTCTGTACCAACATTGTTACAGAGCCGGGACAGTTTGGCTCCTGAAACAGCCAAATGGGGCCACACAACCCTGAACTTTGGGGTAAAATGACAGGTTCAAGATGGGGAATATGTGGCAGGAGGCTCGGGAAAGCTGCACCTTCCTGGTACCTCAGCCAGTGGGGGAAGGAAGTTTGGGCTAAAAGTAGTTTGGGCTAAAAGGAGGCTTCGCTTTCCAAAACCTCGAGAGAGAGAAAACCCCGTGGGCTGTGCCCCTGTGGCCTCTCTCCCTTTATCCCAATAAAGGTGCAGAACTCCTCTGTGTCCTTTATGGACATTRGATTTTCTCAGAGRGATTTTCACTACACTGTGCTGTCTTTGGGCCCCCCATGACAAGAAGGGCATTGAGGGGCTGGAGTGAGTCCAGAGGAGGGAACAGAGCTGGGGAAGGCTCTGGAGAACCAGGACAGGCTGAGGGAGCTGGAAAGGGGCTCAGCCTGGACAAATGGGGGATCAGGGGGGATTTGTGGCTCTGCACAACTCCCTGACAGGAGGGGACAGCCAGGAATGGGCTCTGCTCCCAGGGAACAGGGACAAGACAAGAGGAAATGGCCTCAAGTTGCACCAGGGGAGGTTTAGTTTGGATATTAGGGAAAATTTCTTCCTGGAAAGGTTTATCAAGCATTGGCAAGGCTGTGCAGGGAAGTGGTGGAATCACCATTCCTGGAAGTGCTCAGAGAATTGTGTGGATGTGGCACTCGGGAAGAGATTTTAGCTGAACGTGGTGGTGGTGCTGGTTAATGGTCAAACAACGATCTTCGTGGTCTTTTCCCACCTGAATGATTCTGTGCTTCTGTGATTCTTTGTGTCCATGAGTTGAGGGCAGATTTCACTGAATGGGAACTGCCCCACTCCCATCCCTTGTTTTTCTCCTCCAGCCAAAGCTGCACTGCCTTGTCCTCACCTGCCTTTCCTCTTTCCCTCCTGCCTCTCCACAAGAACTGCACAGCTCAGAGCAGGAGGGAGAGGTAATGAAACAAATCAAAGCTCTCCGTTGAGCTCAACAATAAAACTTGCATGAACTTGGAGCCAAAGTTTTTGTTTTGCTGGACGCCAAGAGCAGGAGAGCGACTGAACTCTCCCGCCTGGTTTTTATTGCTGCTCGGAGAGCCAGAAATGTCCACACACACAAAAAGCAAGATTGTAAGAACCAGATGTTGGGATATTTTTGGATGTAATCATGGATCAGGCCACAGTGCTTAACAGCTCCTGTCCAAAGCTAATTTTTGAGGGAACAGAACGCACATCATGCTCGTGTTTGCTGGCTCTGTGCCGAGCCCTGCACTGTGCACAGGACCAGAGCTTTTCTCAAATTGCTTTGGCTGGCTGGGTTTTCTTGGTTTAAATCCTCCTATTAAAGCTCACAGTGAATTGCATTTTTACTGCAGAATTATACCAAAAAGCCTGCAAAGGAAATCATTTAGCTATCCAGGAGGTCGATTTCTCAGTTTTGTTCTGTGATTGGTTTTATTTTTCATAGAGATTACTGCCAGGTTATTTTCTCTTGCTCACTCTGAAGTTTTTAAGATGTTTTCACATAGGGATAACATTCCTGCTGTTATTTTGGCTTTCCTTTTTTGAGATGAAATAAGCATAAAGGACGAAAATGTCTCCCTGTTTCATTCATGAGAAATCACAGCAAATTCACCTGTGGGACCCAGCTTTCTTGGCAACCCAAAAGTCGTGTTGCCACACAGGCACAGATGCACTAGGAGCAGTTTTGCACTTGATTTATGTTTCCTGAACTCTTTATAGCAAAAAAAAATCCTTTGGGACCTTAAGGGTGGGGAAGATGGGGAGCTCATCTTGACTTTAGTAAGAGCCAGACACTCAGATCTGTGCTTAGGAGATGTAGGTTTGGAAAAGAGGGGAAAGAAGGAGAATCAAGGCCAGGTTGGACGAGGCTTGCAGCAACCTGGGGCAGTGGAAGTCTCTGCTCAGGGCAGGGGGTTGGAGCTGGGTGGTCTTTAAAGTCTCTCCAACCCAAACCATTCCAGGATTTTATGCAATTTGTTAGTTATTAGTTAGTATTAAAATTAACAATTTGCCCAGGAATGGAACCAGTTCTTAGGGTCCAAGTTATCTTGAGCGCTGCTATGTGAAATCACACTTCTGTAAAAGTCCTGACCCCTTTAGCACATCTTGAACCACTCAGAAAGAAGCTGATTTCTAAATAACCTGCCCTATTTATCTGTTATTCAAGCCTGCAGCTCCCACAGAAAATAACCCTGAAATGTTCAACAGTTGGGATTTCCAGACCTCAGCTACCACTGATTCCTGTCCTCCATGGTCCCATATCTTCAGAAGATAAATTTTTTTTGCTTGAAGTTTCACCATATCCTTTTATCATTTTTTAAAAAATCTATTCTTTTTAAAAATTTGATTTTTTTTTCTCCACACGCTGTTTTAGTAAAATTCCTTTCAAACACCCATGCTGTGAATAAAGGCTTGGTTTTCCCATGTCACGTTGGAGAGTACACTCTGACCCAGAAGAGCTGTCACAAACACTGAGGAGATGACTACAGGCTGCTGCCTGAGGATGATCAAACTGAATGGAAGATAATAGCTGCAACATGTCAATCACTGAGCCATTAGGACACCAACTGTTGGGCAGGAATTAATGAGCCAGGGTCTAATTTGACATGGATAGAACTGACAAATGTTGTGACCGTGGTGTCTTAGGCTAAGATAAAGAAATTCAGCTTGCCACAGGAGTCTTTTTTCTCAATCCTTTTTGATGCTTTTATTCATAAAGTGACTTGCAGGTTGATTTAAAAGCAGAAAAATAAATTTTTGCAGAGAAATATAAGATCAGGCTGGGTCATTATAAACCCTACAAGGAGAGGTGGGTGATAGAAGACCTAATAAACTCCTGAATTTCAGGCAGGTGGGTGTTTGCATCCAAGGCCTGAGCATCTCTCAAAGCCAAGGAAAGGAGGCAGCTGTCCCCAAAGAGAAATAAAAAGAATTGTCCCTGATTTATATAAATTGACAGCAACCCTGACCCAACCTCACCTGCCAATTGCCACCAAAAGATTCTCCACATCCCCACTCTTTATCTTTTTCCCAAATGTGTCAGTCATGGTCCCTCGTCGTACCAGCTCCATCACCACTTGCTCCACTGAAATTAAAAACAAACTCCCACTAAAATTTCCCTGAAATTACAATCAATCAATCAATCAATCAATCAATAAATAAATAAATAAATAAATACTTCTTTCATCATAGAAGATGTTTTCTCACAATCCAGACCAGGCTGGGATTAGGGGCATTGGAAACACGTTCCTTCACGTTCCTTCCCCCCATTCCTGTGGTGCTCTGGGATCTCCACTGGGCTCTCTGAATGCACAACAGAAATCCTGATGGTTGAAAGGACACAGAGGGTTCCAGCACCCTCTGAGACCTGCCTGAATCCTGTATCAAACTGGCAGTGATGCTGTGCAGAGCTCTCAACAATTTAGGTCAAAGCTGTTTCTAATCACATCCCTCTCTTCAACTGGAAAGCACCAGGCAAGAGATTTGAAAGAGTGAAACCCCATAAAAACCCCAAAGCTGCCCTAGGGGAGGCTAAAGATCAGATTCTAAGCACCTCACTCGGCAGAAAGAAGGAAAACAAAACACTTGCTCCTGAAATAGAGATTATAAACACAGAGAGATAGAGATTATAAACGAGAATGAGCACCAGAACCTGCCCAGAGCAGGGAAAACAGCATTAAAGGATGTGAAATCTGTATCTGCATGATAAATTAGTGACACCAAGGATTCCCCAGCCTGGAGTCTCCCGTGGTTTGAGGTTTCACACTGGATTTTGCTGATAACTTCTGGATCTTCCCTGTGCTCCAAGGCAGTGCACAGACATGTCGTATGGGCTCCCAAACATGTTGTGGCTGCAAGGATCTTTATTTTGGCAGGACAGGCCTGGGGAGGGGAGAGGAGGCTGCTGGAAAGCAAAACCAGCCCGTTCTCCTGTCAATACACTAATTAAAAATTGGCAAGATTATGCTAAACACGACAGATCTTTAATTTTAACAAGATGTTCTTCATTAAGCAGGCTAATCAAACATGAGCAGCACCACGAGAGGAAGCACAGGCGACCAAAGCAGCAGAACCATCTTCCCCTGCTCCTTTCTCTTTGCCAATCTTCAGCCCTGGGGGATGATGCATTTTCCTCTCCCTTCTCCAGATAATGGGAAAGGAATGGTGCAGGAGAACCAGGATAATTAAAGAAGGGAAGAGACTTACCTAGCTTTGGTGGGCAATTTACTGATTACAAAGAGATTTGTGTAAATTAAAAATAAAAAAAAAATTTAAAAAAAAATTTAAAAAAAAAAAAAAAGGACGGAAAAGGTATTTTTTTGCAAAATCTCAAGCACAAAAATAACTTTTTACTCAATTTTTGCTCCTTCCAAACAGGAAAGGAAAAGAAAAAAACTCATCCTGAAACAGAAAACTTTCCCTTCTAAGTTCAGTCCAACATAACATTTAGGTTTCAAGTCCTTTCCATTTTTTAAAACGTCTTAGAACAAATCAAGAAAAGTAGCAAAGGATTTGGCCAATCCAAATATTTTGATTAAAATATTTTTATTGCCTTTGTAGTTTGAGTAATGAGACTTCCAGATTCAAGGCAAAACAGTTCTGTGAAACGGATAAATTGCAGGGTTTTTGCTGCACAGCCTCCCTGGAAGATTTTTAGCTCCTTGACTGTTATAATGGGTGAAATATTTCTCTTTACACCAAATCAGAACCTTTCTTGCTTTAACTCATCTCAGTTTTCTCTCATCCTTTAATCAGCACCATTGTTTCCATTATTAATATTCATTTCTGCACCCTCCTGTATTTCACTTAGAATTTCTGGTGTCAAAGGACACAAATGGTGAAGCCAGAAATGCACTGAAGTTAAATCCATGTGTGCATCAAGTGGGAAAAAAAAAACAACAAAAAAACCAAACAAAAAACAAAACAAAACAAAAAAACCAAAAAACACCAAAAGCAAGCCAGGACTTTCCTTTTTTTCAAAACTTTATGCCAAATCTCACTTTCTCATCTCAGGAGAGGGAAGAAAACCTGCAGCTGAGATCGTGTCTCTGAGGTTATCAACAAGTGTGACTGAGATGTGTGAAGGCCACAGCTGTGAAAGGGAGCAGGAGCAGGGATAATGCGGCTTAGAAGTCAGAAATCCAAATTATTATCAAGCTCCCCACTGAGCTCAGTTCACTCTTGCCTTGCCAGGCTGGGTAGTGGAGACAGACAGATGAAAACTGGAAAACACACGGCTTAGCATCTTTAATTTATAAATTACAGACTCAGGGGGGATCCCTGAGGGGATTTAGCTCCATTTCTGCCATGGAATTGCGGATGTTTATTGGAAATCTTCACACCTCAGAGCTCTGCCCTCTCACCTGCACCATTCCAGGGCTGACTTTTCCATCTCAGCACAAGACTGCAAAGGAGGAAAGCAGACAAACACCATTCATTTAGTGCCTGTGAGCACATGACAAAATGTTAACAGAGATGCAGGCGTGGATTCCCACCTGGGATCTTTGTGGGGTGTCATGAGAGGCACGATCTGACAACCCAGATTGGAAGTCTGCAGTGCTTCAGCTAAAGCTTCAGGTCAACCAGCCCACCCTGAGGGTTCTGACACCTCCCTGGTTTCCCAGGAGTTTGTGATACTTGATCTTGTTGTCACTTCAGTGGGATTTCATGGAGGTCTCCAGTGCTTCTGAGCCTCTGGCACCAAGTTCCTCACTTTGGAATCTATTCCTACAAAGCAGGGTGAGCCATCTTCTGCTGCAGGTTTCATTAGGGAGGTTTTACAGAGCTCAGCTGGAGGAGAATGAGCAAAAAATAATCCTTAATTTATGAATTTTCACTCTGAGCACAGCGACTCCCTGTTCAAGCTGAGATTCTCACATTTATTCTGTTGTTAAATCCATGGCTTCAGAACTTGGTAGCAATTTGAGTTACTGTTCTACACAAGCAGCCCTTATATAATCTATCAAGACATTTGAACATCTAGAATGAATGACAGGCTTTCAAAAAAGGAACAGGGAACTTTTAAAAGTCCTGATTACGTTGTGCTCAGTATCAGCTTTGTTCCCTTTGCTTTGTCTCTGTCCCATTCCATCACAAGTGAGCAGCATCCATTATTAATCCTTCTCTGGAGCCAGTCCCTGTGTGTCTCTGTCCCCCATTTGATCAGCCATCTGGAAAACAGCAGTTTCTCGACAGTTTTAAAACATTTTCCTTTAAGCTGCAGCGCTGTTCACATGCAGAGAGAGCATCTGAGATGATGAGGGCTTCAGTAGAAGGCTTTGGTAGCAAGTAGGGAAGAAAACATATGCACAGCGATTAAAAAATATGACAAACTGAAACACAAAACCCCATCAAAAAAACCAAAGCAAAAAAAAAAAAAAACCAAAGCCAAAAGAAACCCCAAAACAAAACAACAGAATACCCCCAAAACAAATCTAAAAAAACCCAAACCAAACAAAACCACACAGAAACAAAAAAAAAACAACAAAAAAAACCCCAAAAACAAAAACAAACAAAAACAAAAATTAAAAAACAAACAAACAAACAAACAAAAAAACAACCAAATCATCAAGCAACAAGCCCTAAAAGGAAATTATTTCCAATTCCATGACAGTTGTCAACTCAAGTAGTTCTGCCTTGATTTCATTTGTTTGCCAACTCCAACCCATACCTTAGGACAACTGGAGCACTAGAATGTGGGAGAAAATGTGGGATAAAAGCACTGGAATTGGTCATATGGAAATTTCTATAAATAATCATTTCTGGGACAGTGGGAACTGGAGTTTGTTTCTGTCATCTACCAGTAAATAACTGGAATAGCTGCTAGTTAATGCTGGGGTTTATCCAAGAGAAAGTCTTAACTGTAGATATTTGCTTAAGTGATAACAGCAGCCAAAGGAGAAAAGATTCTTTTAACTGGGAAAATAATTAAATTTTATAGTACAGCTCCATGTAGGAAGAAGGGACATCTCAGTACTGTTCTTTTCTTAGAACGTGACATTTTGGATGACTTTAAAGAAAGAAATTTAGAGTGGGTTTGTCTTTGAGCAACAACAACAATAATTTTGTGGTGTTGCACAAAAAATAAAAGACAAGCTGAAAATTGACCAATGGAAAAAACATCCTGGAATATTTCAGGATGTCAATCTTGGATATAAGTAGAGTTATTGGATTATTTTTTATTTAACATGCAGTTTATCTCACATACAAGTTGTACAAAACTTTATTTAAATCACACAACATCTCTCTGAAATCAAAGCTCTGACAGCAACAATCATAATTTCATACTTTTTAAAAAATCCTACTGATTTCAGTATTATTTGCCAGTTAATAATAAACTTCCCTGTTTACTGTTAAGTATAAAGGTAAGGAAAACCAAATTGAAAAGTAAAACAATTGAGTTTGTGTTCATCTCATCTTTCCTAAAGAACCAGCTGGAAACAAGACCAGCACTGCAGATCCCCTCTGAAGCCAAGGTAGAGAAGATAGAGGGAAAGAAAAAGAACAACAGGAATGGTTTTTACCCTTTGTCTATAGCAGGATGGCAATTTGATGACGAGGATTCTAACTCAGGCTTCAGCTGAATGCCTGGAGTTTGCTGGGATTTATCTAAAATTAGGTGCTTATGTCCAAATGGGGAAGAAGAGGCAGCAGATGGGGAGGGATTTTTGGCAAGACGTTCGTGTTGTGCTCCATGGCAGAAACATATTTTGGGAAGGGACAAAAATGTCCACACAGAGAATTCCAGGCATGGAGAGTACGTGTGAGACTGCACAGAGGCTCAGAGAGAGGCAGGCACAGCGAGGATCACGTTGTGCTCGCGTGGAGAGCACCCTGCTATGGAAAATGCTTTGGAAATCCAACACGGGAGATCAGCGACTGCAAGTTCTCAGAAGTAAAGACAAGGCATGTTGACATGGATGCTTTTTTTATTTTCTCATTGCTTACAAAGCCATGCAAGGATGAAATTGCAATATCTGGCTGTGTTTGAGTTACTGGTGAAAATAGAAAAATTTGGGGATGCTGTATGAGAAGATTTTGTGAAGAGGGGTTTGGGGATCAATGCTTAGAACTACTCTAAAATGTAGAAATTTGCCATTTCTTAGAAAGCACAGAACACCAATGTAATAAGCCCACAGAGAATTGCAGAATCATAAAATCACAGATTGGTTTGGATTGAATGGGATCTTAAATCTCATCCAGTGCCTGCCATGGCAGGGACACCTTCCACTATCCCAGGGTGCTCCAATCCCACCCAGCCTGGCCTTGGACACTTCCAGGGATCCAGAGGCATCCACAGCTTCTCTGAGCACCTGTGCCAGAGCCTCAGCACCCTTTGAGTAAATAATCCCTCCCTAAGAGCTGATCTAAACCTGCCCTCTGTCAGTTTAAAACCAGAGGAAGTCCATTCTCCTCCTTTTTATGACCCCCTTAAGATGCTGGAAGCATCTCTGGAAATTCAAGGTCAGGTTGGATTGGGCTCTGAGCAGTCTGGTCTGGTTGAAGATGTCCATGCTCATTCCAGGGGGTTGGACTAGATGATGTTTGAAGGTCCTGAACTGCTTCAGGATGTAACAGCTATTGATAAGGAAAGTGATAAGGAAAAAAAAAAAGTTTCACAGTTTTAAGGCACATTTTCATCTTAGGAAAGGTGGACTTAAGCTTTGCAATGTATTCCACTCTTATGGGTTTATACCTCAGCTCAGTTGAATTTTTTTTTTTTTAATTGAAGCACTGCCCCAAAATGCCAATAAATTCCTGTTATTTGAGTTCAGCTTATCCACTAAAGTGTTGACTTACCTTTAGATACTCCCTTGAATCTTCTCTCCTAAATCCAAACTGGGAAGATGTTTTTCACTTCCCAGTACAACTCCAGTATGTTTTTGGGGGACTATGTTGTCTCAGAGAGCATATCTTGGTCACAGCCTCTCCTCTGAACCTCTAAGCCTGGCTCAAACCCTAACTCAGAAAAACCTTCTCATTTCTGCATTATTTTGGAGAGTCAGAGCAGGCACATTTCTCAAAGTTTACTTGTCTAAACATATCCCCACACACTCAGTTCAAATTTTCAAGCAGAAATAATAGAGTCACAGCTTAGCTCACAGTATTTCAGCCCAGCATTTTCATTTAAGCCCAGCCTGAGATAAACAGAAAAGCAAGGTGTGGCATCAGCAATACCAGTAAGCAGATGATGAGTAGGAAAGAAAGGCATTTAGTTGCCTAAGGAGGAAAAAGGAAAAGAATTTTTTCTTTAGCAGCCTAAATCTACATAGCAGTTTAAAGTTTAAAATTGAGCAGGCAACTCAATCGTTGCTCTATAAAAAGCTAAAAAGAGAGGTATCTTGAGCTGCTATTTTAAGTCAGAGCTTTTATGTGATGCTAAGAGGCCCCATATTCTATTTATTTCAGTTGGACTCACTTGGGATTTTTTTAACGGGGTACAAAACTCTGTCAGACACTCAATCTAAAGAACTACATTTCCTTTCAAAACAAATCACTGCCACCTGAACAGGTGTAACAGCCCATTGCTCTGTGGTCATCAGTAATATCAGCTGCTGCTTTTCTGCCAGAAAAAGAGGATGGGGAAGAACAGCAGTGCTGAGAAATCAGGGAATATATAAATTCCAGCAGAAACAGCAGTGTGTGTTTCTATCCCCCTTAAACAGAGGGCACTGAGGCCATGCATTACAGGCTGCTCTTAATTGCCAAATATTTGTTATTCTTCACCTATCCAACCCTGAATCAGCTGTGAAGTGTAATACCAGTATTTTCTCTACTGTAATATATATTTGAGAAAAAAAAAAAAAAGTCTTGGGTGCTTGGACATTTCAGACTACATGGCTCCAAGCCATGGTTAAAAAAAACCAACAGACTTTTACAGGAATGTATTTCTGGAGAAGGCAGTTTAGCACCTTCTTCTCTTAAATTATCATTATGTGGAGAAGCCCAGAAATGAAATAAAATGTGAATGAGGTTTTGAAATTTGTCAGAACACAGCCTTGGGCGAGAACTGACCCAGAGCTCCTTTCCTAGCCAGACCCCTCCTTGTTTGCATGGCTGTAGAAAGGGAATTTTAACTGCTGGTGGCTGGTGAAGAATCTGCCATTTCTGAGGCAGCTCTAGCAGGTGAGCCTGGCATCACCCCACTTCCCACATCTATCACACACACCCAAAATTGCCACACTCAGCTCCCAGCTGAGGGCCATGGAGGGCAGAACACCTGCGACATCCAGCACAGCAGGGTGGATCCAAATCTTCACAGCAGATTGGTGAATAGAGAGGTGGAACCTGCTTGTAAGGATTCCAACTGTCCAGGATTGATTAGCATCATTATTAATTAGCTGCTAGCTTCTATTTCACTTTTAAGTAGCCCTGTCTGGGGGTGTACCCAGTAAATGAGAAGACACAACCCACACAGAGAGAAGATCTGCACAAAGCTTTCACTTAATCTGAAGGATTTAAACCTACACCAGGGTTTAATCTGAGCCATAACTTTGCTCAGCCACGGGTTTCAGCTGCAGATTTTTGACTCCATATTGATCAATGTAATGAGGAACCTCCTTTCATTTGAATTCTCCTGGGTAAATGCTGTCTCAGAATGAAGCTTTCACTTCCAGCAGTAATCTTTCCAAACCCTCCAGGCAGATTTAGGATAAGGTGGAGCTTAGACAGTGTTTAACAGAAAAGCCAAGGCACAAGCAAGGTATCAAAGCAGCACCTGCTTTTGTTAAAATCAGCCTTGACAAATGCTTTGAAGTTGTTCCTTACAGGCTAACAGCCCAAGCCACAAAGAGCAGAAATCTCCAGCAGATCTTCAGTTCCACACTCAGCCAAAGGGCCCATGTTTCTGTCCATGGCTCTGGGTTCTGTTCTGACACACAGCATCGATGTTTTCAGCCAAGCCAAGCCAAGTCATTTCTCCTGAATCCATGGGTGTCCTCCCTTCTCAGGCTGGCTCAATTCGCTCAGTTCAGCAGCTGGGGTCAGGCTGTTTCTGCAAAGAGCAGGTGAGGTGAGGGCATGAGCACTTTGTCTTTGTTGGAGGGGTTGCTGCTTTTTCCTTCCAAGCATTTCTGATACTCTGTGCCCTTTCTGAATCCTCACGTAGTTTGGCTGAGGACTGAATTTCAATCTTCCTCTCAAATTCAATAAGTATTGCTATAAATAAGCACCTCACTGCCATCCCTGTTTGGCTGTTTATGACCTCCCACTCCAGGGGAGTTTCTCAAAATCCTTTCCCCATTTCTTGCTGAAGCCAGACCTCTGTAACTCCATGACTCCTTTCCCAGGTCATTTTATTCATGAAGACTGAAAAAGTTTTATTTTTCCTTTTTATATTTTCTTGCCTTGAAGTTTCTTACAAGGAGGAGAACAGAATGTGGCATCAGGCCTTGTTTTGGTGCCTTTTCCTTCCCTGTCAACTTAGACATCCATGCAGAGTGTTCTTATTGCCCAGAGGACTCAGCCCACTCATGATCTCATTTTTATAAACATAGGATTCACCTAGAGAGAGATAAGAGTGAGATAAACACTCTCCACCCTCTCCTTATCCTTTTCTAAGTTGGTAAATGTTGCCTAACTCATTCAACATTTTGTTTGTGTTTTAATTTAAGGTTTCAAGTTTGCTAATTTTATAAAAGGGACATAAAGGGCAGACACGGGGTACTGGGGAAACATCAGGAATTCAGAAAGTTGCAAGAGATTCACTATTAGTAAACTTTTACAGAATCATGGAATTGCTTGGGCTGGAAGGGATCTGAAAGCTCATCTCATCCATGGACACCTTCCATTATCCCAGGTGCTCCAAGCCCTGTCCATTCTGGTTTTGGACACTTCCAGGGATCCAGGGGCAGCCACAGCTTCTCTGGCACCCTGTGCCAAGTTCCCACCCTCACAAGGAAGAATTCCTTCCCAATATCCAATCTTAAACAAGCTCTCTTTCACATTGCCTTTCCCCCCCCATTTTATCACTCAAGGCTCATGCTGGTTTTGGCCAACTTTTAAATGATCAGCTTTAATTACTTCACTGATGGAGCTTTTCCACAAAAAAACCCTGCAAAATTACAAGGTTGTCCTTTCACAAGTGCTCACCCAAAGGTTTGATTCACCCAGTTCAGCTCGTTCTCACTCCCTTCACAAACGTTTTAATGAGGCAGTGGCAGGGAAAACTGCTTACATAACAAATTGTGTAACAAATCTTATCTTTGCCTCAGAAAAGTTGGGTCACAGCAGCCATCTGGGAAATAAAAGCCTGAATCATCTGCCATGCACACACACACACACATATATAATTATATATATAAAAATATATGTGTGTGCACATTTGACTCTCACATGAATCACACCCAAAGCTCTACAAAAATGCCACACCAGCTGAAATCTTCCTCCAAAGCTGTTATTTCTGAATGAAAGCTGTCCCCCTTCAATGAATGATGCATTTCAGCCACTACAGAAATGCAAAGACATCTTGTTTTCTCTGTGGGGAATCTTTCAGCTCAACACAGCTTTAACTACTCATCTCCTGTGCTGCTTCAGCACATGAGTCAGAGCAGGTGTCACCAGGACCAGGGGAAGGGAACATGGGGGGAAAGTGTTACTTTGGACAGATTGCTGCCCGTTCTCCACTGGATTTGGGAAAGATCTGTGATGTCAGTAAGCTTTTGAGGATAGGACACAATGCACCAAAATGTGACAATTATAAATTCTGTCACTACCACCATACATAATTTCTCAGGAATTT